>CAJNDV010000658.1:25820-35826 GCA_905221635.1 Symbiodinium sp. CCMP2456
CTTGCTACCTACTTACTAAGTCCTCCGACCCTAGTCGAATCTGCCGAGGCTTTGGTTTGGGTTACGACCTACTCTAAACTCACCATTAACCCACTTCTCAAAGCCCACATATGGGTAGTTCTCTAAATTAGGATCCCTCTTTAGGTACCCAATATAGTACACTAAAAAGGACCCGAATTTAGAGAACGACCCATATGAGCCTTAAGCCCTATAAACCCTAAATCCTATAAACCCTATAAACCCTAAATCTCCACTTCTCAAAGTGTAAGCTAGGATCCCTCTTTAGGTACCCAATATTTAGAGAACGACCCATATGAGCCTTCAGCTGCGCAGAGTAGCGCGTGAGAAGATCGAGCCGAGGATCCGACCTCGGTCGATGCTGCGATCTTTTGGTCTTTGCCTGTTTGGGATTGTAGGGTTTTAGGGTTTAGGGATTTAGGGTTTAGGGGTTTAAGGTTTAGGGTTTAGGGGTTTAGGGGTCGGGCTTTAGGCTGTAGGGATTCAAGTTTAGGGTCTAGGGGTTAAGGTTTAGGGTGTTACGGTTTAGGGTTTAAGTTGTAGGGCTTCAGTTTGGAGCTTTACCTATAGAGACATGTGAGTGTCGACTTGTTCATTAGGGGCTACTTCAAGGGCATATTCAGGGTTACACATAGTCTCCGTTGTGATTGAATTTTATGGTTAGGGTCCTATAGTTTGAAACAGGTTAACCCAGAAAAGTGCCTGAAACGTACTGTATAAACCCGAAACCCTGAACCCTTATACACGCTAAGCAGACTTCCTTGAAGGATCCGATCACTGGCATAGTCGCATTTTGTAAAGGTTCCTTTCGAGGGATCCTCCTTTTCGAGTTTTAAGGTTCAGGGTTTAGGGCTTTTAGGGGTTTAGGGCTTTTAGGGTTTGGGGGTTTTGGGGTTGGGGGTTAGGGGGTCAGGGATTTATAGGGCTGCTTTAGAGTTTTAGGCTTATAATCCCAGAGGGTCCATATATATACTACCATGATGGAATTGGGCCCCAAAAGACCATCCTTATTGTGGCTTTGGGGAATAGTGTATGGTGGTCCTTCGGTCGCATTGTGCTGTGGGCTTCGCGTCTGCGTGCTTATTTCTGTGCTCCGTTTGGCCTTGAGTGAAGCGTTGCTTCGTCGCAAAGCTCGCCTCGGGGTCTCTAGAGTCTTGAGATGTTTATGTGATGATGACCGGCTTCTTTCAGAGTTCGCAAGTTCCTTTCGTGAAAATATGCTGTTGGAGGTTTGCTTTCTGAACTGCTTCTGCCAATTCTCGGGTTCAATGCTTAAGTTTACAGAATCCAGACTCTAGGTTTAGGCGTTAGGATTTAGGCCATGTGGCCTTGGGGCTTTAGGTTTCTTGGTTCGGGGAGTATCTGCACGAATGCTCCTTTCACCTTCTCAGAAACTGAGCTGCAAGGCGGTTTGGGCTTAAGTTCGGCGCGCAACTCGGTTCGCCAGCGCCTCTCCTCGCCTCCGTTCTCTTTGCTCTTCTACTGTCTACTGCTCGAAGATGAAGAGGATGTAGAGTCCCGGAGCATCTTCTGGAGTCGCTGATTTTCTGCTCTTTGCCGTTCGATGGCATGAACAACTTCAAGATGCACCCTCCAAGCTGCTTCGTCACGTGGTGTTTGCCAATCCTGCTTGAAAGGCATGAGAAAGATATATCGGCTCGGAGATCTCAAACAATTAAACACTCCAAAGATGCTAGAAGCTTCCCTAGTAGCCAAAAGCCTTCTAGTAAAAGGGTGGCTGCTATGCTGTCAGCGATCACACGACTTCTGCATGCCATGGGTCTGGCGCTTAAAGTCTCGAGCCATCGGGGCTTTGGGGGTTGTAGACTTCTCAAGGAAGTTCTAACAGCATGTAAAAGGCTGTAAGATCAGATGTGCAGGCTGTCATGAGTCCAGCACTAGGAGAAGGCCTATGGTTTAGGTTTACGGATCGGGAACCTTATCAGCACTTCTGTAGGTAGGCTCAACACATACAATCAGTCGGCTTCCCAAGCTTTTCGTTGCTTATGGCCCTACCTAACTATGCACGAAGTCGCCTATTGCTCGAGGACTTTGCACACCAATTCTGTGCAGATGTGCAACCAGTTTCGTAATGTAGTTTGTACCTAAACTTATGAGCTAAGCCTAACAAGTTGATTGCATGGCCTGGTAGAAGTCTGACAACAAATCAACCTCGCGCTGCCATGATGCCCTTTTCTACCTTAGAAGCCCTTATGGAAACTCGTACAGACCCCTTCGCAGGGAACCCTAAAGGCCCTAAGCCCAAGAACCCTGCACTCTTGAAGGGAGCCTTATAGTAATTTAGTAATCCTTAGACTCCAAACGGCCCGAAGTAGGTACTGCCTGTAGACTTTAGACCCCGATGTAGGTACTGTAGATGTTAAAACCTGGAGTTTAAAAGTAACCCCTGCAAATCCCTAGCAGCTAAACCCTAACCCCAAATGCCCTAAAGCCCCAAACATTAAGCCCTAAATTTTAGCTCACCGAAGCCTAAACCCCACATCCTCCCAGGCATCAATTTTGGGATTACCCCACCTGCTTTTGCCCTAAACCCTGACTCTTAAAGCCTAAACCCTAAATCCATAACCCCTAAACCCCTAAACCCTAAACCCCAAAACCCCCAAACCCCCAAACCCGTAACCCCTAAACCACAAAACACCCAATCCTAAACCCCTGATCCCCTAAACCCCCAAACCCTTAGACCCCAAACCCAAAAGCCCATAAAACTGCTTACCCCTAAACCCGTAACCCCCAAACCCGAAAAGCTCTGAAAATGAGTCCCAATAGAGGTTACCATGACCCCTAAATCCTAAACCCTCAACCCAAACCCCTAAACCCCCTAAACGCCCTAACTAAACCCCCTAACCCCTAACCCCTAAACCCCTGAATGCCCCAAAGGCCCTTTGAATTCCGAGGCCAGCGGACGTCTCTAGTGTGGCGGCCCTCTGGAGATCATCGTAGGCACCGTCCTCGGCTCGTATGGCTGAAGCTGTTGGTTTGAAACACCCGAGCCGAAGGGGGTTTCGGGCGTAGGGTTGGGGTTTAGGGTTTAGGGTGTAGGGTTTACTCACTGTGACAAGCTCAGCAGGCTCAGCATTTAGGGTTTCTACTATTCTACAGACACTGAGGCACAACCTCGCTAACGATTTGGAGTTTAGGGCAGGCCTAAACCACGCAAACCCCAAACCCTCCATACCTGCACCCTAAGCCTAAACCCCTTGAGCCTCAGCCTAAGCCCTCGAAGACCCTAAACCCCAAACCCTATATTCTAAACCCTAAACCCTAAATTACCCAAAACCCTAAATCCTAAACCCCTAAAGACCCTAAATCCTAAACCCCTGGAGCCCTAAATTCTAAAACCCTAAACCCTAAATCCTAAACCCCTAAAAACCCTAAATCCTAAACCCCTGGAGCCCTAAATTCTAAAACCCTAAACCCTAAATCCGAAACCCCTAAAACCCTAAATCCTAAACCCCTAGAGTCCTAAATTCTAAAACCCTAAACCCGAAATCCTAAACCCCTAAAACCCTAAATCTTAACCTAAAGCCCTAAGCCCTAAACCCCTAAAACCGACTTGTCAGGCCCAGCTGCGATGTCGAACATCCGAAGCCTGGTCAGGGAGGTCCAGGGCCGGATTTTTTGGGTTTAGGACTTAGGGCTTCAGGGGTTTAGGGTTTAGAGGTAATTTGAAAGGTATGTACACCTTTACTTGGAGGTTCGTGGGTAGTCTGGGGTTATAAGTCCCCCTCATATGGGTTATAAGTCTAGTTACCCTACTTCTAGCCCCAGTTATAACTACCCATGAACCTCCAAGGAATGTAAGCCCTAAACCCTAAACCGTTTAGGGTTTAGGGTTTGGCGGTTCCTTCAAGAGGTATCTTACGGGATTCCTTCAAAGGGTTCTGGGAGGCATGTATAGGCCCTGAAAAGCTTTTTTGGCAATCGGGCTCCTTCAAAAGGGTTCGTTTACTTGCAAGGGTTTCTTTTGCGGGGTTCTACTAGGGGTGGTGGGGCCTGAACAATGCTAGGTGTAGGGTTTAGGGTTTAGGGCATTTGCAGAGGTTCGTGGATGGGGCAGTAAATATTAGTACAATGGGCCTTACCGTATATATATATATATATATAGGCAGCTTCGCTGACCTAAACTGAAATAGTCTCTGCCTTGTATGATCAGGGTTGAGGCTTGGGATGTCTGGGAATTTTCGGATCCTGGCGTTTACAGCTTTGGGCTTTACAGTTATAGGGTTTAAAGGATTTTATAACCTCGAAAGTTTATATATGGGTGGTTCTCTAAATTAGGATCCCTTTGGGCGTCTTTTTATTTAAGGGTGCCGTACTATTTTGGGGACCTAAAAAGGGATCCTATTTTAGAAAGCTACCCATATCCACAAATAGAGACTGTGAGACCTTCGTCAAGCGCACCTAGGTCGGGCACCAGTGTTGCAAGTTACCGGAGAGTATACACACGCTTCTAGGTACTGTTATAGCGGGCACTTCCCTTCTAATAATATAGGTACTTAATGCCTAAACCCTAAACCCTGTGGGAAGGTTTAGAGCTGTAGATTAATGGTTTGGGGTCCACGCTTGAGGGTATGTTCTTGCAACAAAGTAGCGGCTGCACCCGACCTGGCTGTTGACAGTACACAGGTTTAGGGTTTAGGTTTAGGGCGGTTGTGAGTTCTGGGTAGTCATCATTTCGTCACCCGCAAACTCCAGCTAACAACTTCAAGAGAATACACAGTTTACAGCTATGGTATCCCAAGGCAAAAGCAGATAGATGCGAGATTCGGCATGCGGTAGGATGGCCGGATCGTTCAACATAAGGCCTACAGCGGGCGAACTGATAGCAGCATGACCCCAAAACCGAAACCTTACAACCCACTCACACCCTAATCCCAAACCTTTCGTCTTAGCTTCAAACTAAAACCCAAAATGAGCATATGAAGATCTAAAGCCGAAACGTCAATCCCTGAATCCTGTAACCCTACATCTCCAAACGAACACACCACTTTCGGGGACTTCAGGAGCAGAACAGGGTTTCAGGATGTACAGTACATTCACAAGGACTTTATACACCCTACACCCTACACCCTAAATCCTAAACTGGACTTTGGTATTTCTCATGTCTTATCCCCAGGCCTCTCGTCAGACCTCCGTATTGAAGCACGAAAACTACCACCGCTGTGAAGCAAGTCCTGCTAGAAATCAAGAAGATTTGAATCTTACTTCCTCCAAAACCCTCAACCCCGAAACTTAACACCCTCTAAGACCCTAAGGCCTGATCCCCCTCAAACCCCTTAACCCTAAACCCAAAGCCCTTAACCCTTAAACCCCAAACCCCTCCCCGAAGCCCTAAGCCCTAAACCCTCATCCCCTGAATCCTTGAGCCCCAGGGCCCCGCAATGCCGCAGCCTCAAAACGGCGGCATTGATCAAGGCCGAGGCAAGAGACGTCTGGTCCTGAAACACCGGAGAGCCCAATACGCCCTGAAAGACTTAAGGGGCCCTAACGGGGCTCTTTAAAGTTAAGGTTTAGGGTTTAGGGTTTAGGGTTTAGGGTTTAGGGTTTAGGGTTTAGGGTTTAGGGTTTAGGGTTTAGGGTTTAGGGTTTAGGGTTAAGGGCTTAGGGTTTAGGTTTAGAGTGTTTTTTTTTCTGAGCCTAGGGTTTAGGGTTTAAGGCTCTATAAAGTTTACAGTCTTCGTTCAAGGGTTCTACAAGGGTTGCTATAAGGGTTGAGGCTTGACTTGGAGGATCATGGGACTTAGTAGCTAGGGTTGCAATTAAGGTAACTGTAGTTACAACTACTTATAACCCCAATTAGGAGACATTTGACCTTACAGTACCCCAAGGGTTCAGACGACCACTACAGACCTGCAACACCAAACAATAAACCTGGTAGTTTAGGGTTCAGGATTTAGGGCTTGGCGGGTTTAGAGTTCAGGGTTCAGGGTTCATTGGCTTGGGGTTTAGGGCTCCGTTTTGCGGTTCGGGTGTTAAGGTTCGGGGTGTGCGGTCCACCAGTGTTCCCCTGTGCTTCTACTACAGGGTACTCGGTTTAGAAAAAACTTGTCACCACACTGCGCCTGAGGGAGGTAACACGCCGGCTTAGTTGCGCAATGTTGGACCCTTGGTGAGAAGAAGTGTATACCCAACCGCGCACCTTGACAAGGCTAGAACGCCTTCATGACACAATGTAGTACACCACAAACTACAGGGGCATTCTATGATTGCAGATATTAAAGGTCTACTCAATTCCTTAATGATGTGGTTTTGGACTCTCTGAGGACTTGTTGAAGCGGGAACAACCCCCAAACCCCAAACTCCAAACCCCAAATCCCCATTTCAAAGCCCGCCTGAACCCTAAACCCTAAACCCTAAACCCTGAACCTTAAACCCTAAACCCAAACCCTAACCCCCAAATCCCCATTTCAATCCCCGCCTGGCTCTGCGAGAGCTGCTTCACCTCCCAGCAACATCGGGCCAACTCCGCCTGCAAATTGAAAAAAACTGGGCTCCTGGCTCTTTGGGAACTTAGTGGGTTTAGGGTTTAGGGTTTAGGGTTCCTGGCTCTTTTATGAACTTAGTTGTTTAAGTTGCCGTAATAGGGCAACCCTCTTATTTACTATAGGTTCCCATTATGGTAATTTAGACTAAGTTATTCTTAACAAGAACACAGGAACTTAGCACACATCGCTGATTGAAGCGGGCTAAGGGTTCTAGGTTCCTATGCTTGCTTAGGACTAGATATGGGTTCTCTAGCGGTTTAAGGGTAGAGTATTTCAGGTTTAGGGGCAGGTAAACCTCTTACGGCTGATAGGGTTTAGGGCATGGGTTGACCCTCTTAACTATTGCTATAGATCCTGACAGTAGAATCTTAAACTAAGTTCGTTAACAAGAACCCAGGAACTCACCTGAGTCAGAAGGGCTTATCCTATAGAGATTCATAGAGGTTCCTATGATTACCTTCACCTACCCAAACCTACTTTTTTGTAGGCTGCCATTATCAGCCCGAATATGGAATCTATAGTGAACGAAAAAATCTAGGTTTGGTTGGTGAAGGTACTAAGGGGTTGGACAGGGGCTAGCTTACCATTGGCTTGGGCTTGAGGCTTTGAGGTGAACACGGCCAACATCCGCTACAATGAGACGTGCTGCAAGACGGTTCACGGCAGGTGGACGATAAACCAATTTAGGATCTACACTTTACTGCTCAGTGTTTCCAATTTACCAGCACTCCCAAACTGCCCCTCATTAAAGCCCGAGTACCCGCTTTTAAGGACTAATAGGCCTCTGTCAAAGTGTTCTTGGGGTGGGCTTTAGAATTTCGGGTTTGAGGATCTCGATAATTTCAACCCTCCCTTAGGGCGGCTATGAGGGTAGCGTATGCATCCACAGAGGTTCTTTGACTGATACACGGGGCTGAGCTGATTTGTACAGCTTCTACTGACTGCGACCAACATCAGCTGCAACAAGTACTACTTCTTCAACTAAAGAAGCAATTGCGACTACAGAAGCACTTGCGACTACTGCTACGACGGCCACATCCACCAAGACCAACAGGAGGGGAATAATCAACATCTCACGATATACTACAGGACGAAACCCTACAAATCACCAGCAACATGAAACCATGGCACCCCAAACCCTCAACCCTAAACCCTAAACCCCAAAAAAACAACAAAACACGGGAAAGTGACCGAACCCCCTGAAGCGACTCTTCACCCGCTGGCAAGGGTGGCCTCGATGGCCTCAGCTTTTAGGCTTTAGGGTTTAGGGTTAAGGGTTTGGTTGAGGGTTTCAGGTGTTAGGGTTTAGGCTTTATAGGATTTAGGGATTTAGGGTTTGGGGGATAGGTTTAGGATTCAGGGTTTCGGGTTTCAGGGTTCCTTTAAGGTATTCTTCAAAGGTTTAGGGCTTCAGGGATGTATGGTTCGATGCGGATTTTTTTATAGGGTCGTATAGGGTATTGAAGGATTTAGGGTTCCTTTAAGGCCTCGTTTCGCTGCTCGTTAACTTCAGGGAGTCTTTTCGGGTTCCTGTAGGGTTTCAGATTTTTTGGTTTTCGGATTCTTGTACGGGTTCCTATACGGGTTTCGGGCTTAGGGTCTGAGGTTTGGGTTTGGGGTTTAGGGGTTTAGGTTTTAAGGGTTAGGATTTAGGGGTGCAGGGGCTTAGGGTTCCTTTGACCTTTCTATCAGAGCTCATGGACTGCTCTTGCTGCTGAAGCCCAGCTCGCGCTCCGGGCATCATCGGCAACAAGTCCTGGCCACCAGAGGACGACATCGGGAGAAATTTCTGGCCACCAATGGGTGTCACGGATGGCCGGCATTGTGAAGGGTACCTGGCTCTACTGAAAGCCACCTTCGCGGCGCGGAGTCGAGCGACCGCCTCTGTTAGCTGCGCCTGGGTGAACGGCGTGCGGCCCCTCTCGGCAGTCTTTATAGGCGCACTTGGCGATGGTGAACGGGCGCCCTCCCCAAATCGGTAGCTACATGGCTCGGCAATACGGACGTTCCACTTGGCCTAACACTAGACCCTAAACCCTAAACCTGCTGCTCATGTAGTTCTTGTGGGCGCTCTGGCGGGGGCTGTATGCGCGGCTGGGGCTGCTAGGGGCCTCAGGAAGTAAGGTGTGGTAACATGTCTAGGCCCCTTATCATCGTTAGCAGAGGAGGACCTTGGGGCTGAGTATGGTATAACTTTACGAAACCATAAAGAGTCGTACCTACCGTAGCCATGTGTTCTCAAGCGCAATATTAGGGCCGGGAGCTGGGACAAGCTCAGGTAAGCTCAGGTCAACACTCCCAAGGAGCCGACACTTCCACTTAGTTGCATGCTGCTTGAACAAGACCCGAAACCCTAAAAACCCTACAACCACCTAGGGCTTGAAGGGTTGACTGGGTTTTGAAGTCGTTGCAGGCTTTGGGCTCAGTGACTGCATTTTCCGTGACGCCCCGAAGCAGCTTTGAGGCCGAACTCCCTTGCCTGCACACTGGCAACCCTCAAGCCTTATGGGCTTTGAAGCTTTAGAACACATAGCCGCAAACAGCCAACTCCGAGTCCTCAAAACACAAGGAACCCTGAAACTAAACCTCCCCAACTCCTACACCCACCCCCTAAATCCCAACCCACCCCCAACCCCAAACCTCAAAACACAGACCTACAAAATATGGAGCCGAACCGTTGTGCCTGTGGGTACAGGGCCCTGGCCGCTTGCGTCACACTGCCATGTGCAGCGACGACGGCGTCGGCGCAGTGGTGACGGGGCACCTGTAAATTCAAACATCATCAATCATCTATACGTACACAATATATATATATATATACATACACATACATACATACAAATACATCATTATATAAATATATAAATATAAAAATTTAAAAATATAAATACAAATATATATATATATATAACTACCTAATGGAGTGAGGGAGACGCACAGACAGACATACAGACGGAGAGAGAGAGAGAGAGAGACAGAGAGAAGAGAGAGAGAGAGAGAGACACAGAAATATATCCAGGTGTATACATCTATATATATATATATATACACATGTACGCATTGGTTTTGGCACATCTTTCTTTCCACCTTTGTGTGTTTTTGCATTTGTTGCATACATCTCAATGTATTTACCTCAAATGACACACCATTATGTTTGTATATATTTATACAGACGTACACATACATGCATGTATATGATTTGTGTATCGATCTATTCATCTGAGCGTCTGTTTCCTTATCTAATGCCATGACTATGGTTCCTAGTGAAAAGCTATAACAATGATGTTTACCATAATTATTACTACTACTGCTGCTGCTACTACTACTACTACTGCTACTGCTACTGCTGCTGCTATTGCTGCTGCTGCTGCTGCTACTACTACTACTACTAATACCATGACTGCTTCTACTACTACTTATACTACTGCTGCTACTACTGATGCTACTAATGCTGCCACCACTACCGCTACCACTGCCACTAC
>CAJNDV010000658.1:40190-51524 GCA_905221635.1 Symbiodinium sp. CCMP2456
CCAAGATAGTATTGGCAATGATTTAGGCCCCTACAGGGATGTAGGGGTCTTGATCTTAGCAACGTTTCGGTCATGGGTTTTCAGGTTTAGGGTCCTGAGGGGATCCCTGGTCCAGGGCCGTAGGATTTGGGGTTTAGGGCTGTAGGGTTTAGGGCCGAATGTGGGGGCTTTAATTCTTAGAATAGGGCTTTGGCGCGAATTATACTAAATTATCATCAAGGAACCCCCAAAATAGTTTTGGTAATTGTTACCCCTATATTAGGTCGGGGGTAGGAGCTTTGGAGTTTGGAGCGGGGCAGGCTTAGGAAGCTTCAGGTTTTAGGCGCTTGAGAGTTCCAGGTTGTTATGGGCTTAAAGGGTTTAGGGTTTGATTTCGGGTATAGAGCTGTTTGATGGGTTTAGCTCAAGCTCTTTCGCTTCAGATCTCCCCAAATCATTGGGAACACAAAGACACGATGCAGCACTGTGGCTTCGAGGCTAGTGGAGACATCGAAATACAAAGGGCATAAGGATAATACTGGAACTTAGGCGCCTTAATAATTAGAATGGGGTTTTGGGATTATACTATATTTATAATAAAGTACCTCCAAAATAGTATAGGTAATTATTCAGGCCCCTATGTTCGTCAGAGGGAAGATTACCGCAAGAGACCTGCCGACTCTGTCATGGAGTTATGAGCTCATATACATGCTTGAAGGAACATATTAGGGTTTCGGTGGCTTATGTGCTAACCGTGGTGCTGCTACGAGCAGGGACCTCTGGGAATGCACAACAGTATTAGAAGATTCCAACCAATTGCGGACTTAAGTTAGGTATAGAAGCAACGTATGTGAAGATTTGGAGGAGTATATGACTAGGGGGTCTCTATGTACTACTACTGTTTTGAAGTTAAGGCCCAAAACCATAATAAGGATAGTCCTTGGGGACCTCCATCATCGTAGCAGAAACGGACCCACCGGAAAAGGTAGGGTTTTCCATCCAGGTTCCTCAATAAGGCTCAGTTCCAAGTTTTAAGATTTTCGGGCTTGGGCGTTGGGTTGAATCAGGTCTTCTCTGCGTGCTGCACTCGAAGCTCCCGCTCATGCCTTCCAGCATGGCGCGCGCGCGCTGACAACTTCTCCTCTGGCATTGTCCAACCTGTCGCTCTACTTGATCAAGACGGACCCGGCACAAAAAGAGGCAGCCAAGCCCCTGGCACAACCGGGTGTCAAACATCAAGGCAAAGCGCAAGACTGTTGTCGGTCGAAGCATCCGTTTGCCGTTTGTGATATACTGCGCCAGTAATCAGGTCAAGTTTGACCTGAAGCTGGGCTTGTATGGCTTGAGACAACGTCCCTAAACCCTAACCCAGATGGTTCCTTTCCAACTTGAAGATCCTGCCAAAGGTCTGGGTCAGGCTGGCCTCACTAATCCCAACGTGGTAATCTGCAGGACTGGCTGTAAGTAGCTTCAAGGCAGGTCAGAATACAGATGGACCCATGAAGAGTATCTACAGCTCTGCTTAAAACCCTGACCCCTGACCCTGAAGCCCTTTAAACCCTAAACCGTGAGCCCTCCCTCGACCTCCACTTGCCCTCTGCTCTCCCCTAAATACCTTCTGTGAGTCTATTAAGGAGAATGGGGATTTACAAAGCTACTTGCTAAGTCCTAGGATCCAAGGCCCCTGAAAATCCTAGATGCGACGCCCGTATCTTAAAGAACCCCTTTGAAGGGAGCCCTTAACCCTCGTATCTGTTTGGGGTTCTGGAGATGGGGTTAAGCGGCTGAGGCTTTAGAGTTAAAGCCTAAAGTTATTTAAGGTTTAGGGTTTAGGGTTTAGTCCCTATAATCCCCTGTCAGCGTTCAGGATCCAAATAAACGATATATCATAATCACGACCACATAGAGCCTGAGACACATACCTTTAAACACCCTGAATCTGCAAAACATCTTTAAAACGAGCTATAGAAACTAGAAAGGGCTCTAAGGCTCTGAACCCTAAATCACAAAGACTAAACCCCATAAAAAGGGTAAGAACGTCCCCAGAGTCTTGCAGAAACCCTAACCCCAAAACCCTGTAAAACATCTAAGAACTTTCAAAGTCCCCACAGTCTGAGCCGCTCTTTGGCCATGAGCTGCTGCAGGAGGCTCTGGTCCGTGACGCCATTCATGGCCTTCCAAGGATCACCGACTTTTTGCTCTTCAGGGCTCCCTTAAGGGTTTAGGGTTTCGGGTTTAAGCCTTCCAAGGGTCACCGACGTTTTGCTCTGTAGGGTTCCCTTAAGGGTTTAAAAGTTTAGGGTTTTGGGTTTCGGCCTTCCAAATGTCAGCATTTGTTGGGTTCTTCAGGGTCCCCTTAAGGGTTCAGAGTTTAGGGTTCAGGGTTTGCCGATTCTTGCTCTTCAGGGCTACGTCAAAGGATGCTCCTATGCCTCCCCTGCTGGGGGTTCGACTGTTTAAGAATTCACTGTAAGGGTTCAAGTACGTAGGTACATATGCGTGCTTGTCTGTACTGTACTGTACGGTACGGTACTGTACCTATCTGTGTATGTATGTATGTCCGTATGTGAGCACTGTTTTCAGGGAACTCAAAAGGTGAACCTTCGGAATATGTCGGGGATGTAGTACCCCAAGAAGGTGAGAGGTTACCTACTCTACTGCTAAGTTTATGTCTGGGTCTGACAGGTGGGAGTTAGGATGAGGGGGACCCTTGGGGATATAGACCCTCTCAATAAGGTCCCTTTTGAGAGAGCCATAAGTAGGGTTCCGGTAAGGGGTCTCCCTGATGCTACCTAGGAATGGCTGGCACAAGCTGCAGACCGGACGTACACGGAAAAAAGGGAGCCTGCTTCAGACCTCCTTCTAAGCCCTATAGTATAGCGGCCTTAATAATTGGAATCGGGCTTTGGGGTGCAAGTCCTGGCCGGTCGAATGAAGCTCTACATGCTAGATCCCAAGCTGTCAGAAGTTGGTCTCTATCATTCCTTTCTAACCTCACAAGAGCAAGAGCCACGAACCAAAAATCAACGAAGCAATAACCTGAGGACGATCTTTTGTGGCGGGATAGCACCTGCCATTGCTCACGAAGGTCAGTGAAGTCCCTGGCCGTCAGCAGCAAGGTGTTCAGAAGGGTTCTACAAGGGTTTCATAAGGTTTCGATCAGGGTTCTAGTAAACCCTAAACCCTAACCTTAAATTGGGGTTGTATTAAAACATAGAATATACGCTCTGAGGGTTCAGGGCTTCGAGAACCTGCAGGAAAGCTGACCCACGCAAGTATAAACCTTCAGGCCCCGTAGTTCTGACCCTAATCCAGGTTAAGAGTTTAGGGCTTAGGGTTCTCGTGAACCCTCATCACTGAGCAGTAGTAGTAGTAGTAGTAGTAGTAGCAGTAGTAGTGGGTGGGTACTTAGCAAACTTAGCAATGAAGGCTTTTTGCGGAGGATATGATTATTAAAAGTTTCTTGGACCCTGAGGGTTCGTGGATCCTGAGTTGATTGCACAAGCTCCACAGCTCCCGCGGAAACTGGTGCACCTGGTATTGGCAATACTGGGTTACAAAGTGACATCACTGATTTCAACACTCCACTTAACAGGTGCGCGGACACTTGATCCGAAAACTCCTCACGGGTTCAAGTGCCATCCAGGTTACTACTACTGTATCTTAAACCCTAGTACCAAAGTCGTTAGGTACGTTGGATTCCTCGGCATAAGCTTTAGAGCTCTGATCTCGAGGTAGACTGGAGACCCTAAGCTCTATAACCCTTTTCGGGCTGTGGCTTTGGGTTTCGGGATTGTACTGCTTAAGGTTTAGGACTCGGGAAACCAGGTATAGGGTCGAGGATTCAGGGATTACAGGGAGCCGATGCCTGGCAGAGGTTTCCAGCTGCACGACCGCCGCAGAATCTGCAGCATTGGCAGATGCAAGCCTTCCAGCACACGGCGCCCGAAGTAAATCCTTTTTGGGTTTAGGGTTTCGGGTTTAAGGATGTGATAGGATTTCATAGGGTTTTATAGAAGGTGCTTTCTGGATTTGATGAGATGTCAGAGGGTTTTCAAAGAGTTTTACACAGTTTTGCAGGGGTCTTCTGGGGCTCCGTCAGGCCTTCATGGGGTTCTATAAGTGTCGTAAACCGGAAATGGCGGGCTACAAGGGTTTACAAGACTCTGTTAGGTCGTGTACGACTTTACAAGGCCTTTTTGTGCTCTCGAATGGTCTTGGCTATAAAGATATTCATAAATCATACAAACGAAAACATTCACTCACTAACTGTTCATATCCATGTATTGGACGATCATATGCGCACCTACATTGCTACCGTCCTAAAACCGCGCCCCTAAGCATAAGGTCCTTTAAACCTTGGGATCCTGACGGCCGCAGGACCTAAACCTACTCGAGAAACCAAAGCATACAGCCCCGAATTCCAAAACCCACGGCTGCTCTCGAGGTTTGCGTTTTGGGGCCCAGAGTTTAGGTTCTATGGGCCACTGCGATATGCTTAAGAGCTGCTTTGTCGTGCTACATGAGTTCTGCTTAGAGGAAACACTCCTCCCTCCCACCACGTTCTTCTTGCGGCGAAGGTCAGAGAGATGAATTGTGCTACTCCTCGTTTGCAGCATGCCAAACAACCTCCAGGCTGTTTGCCAGCTATAGCTACAACTACCACTACCACCCACATACCTGGGAACGTAGATTCCAACACCCTATGTCTACATAGGCTTGTGGGAGGGCGGACGTTCTTGCATCCTTGACGCCCAAACCTCTCAGCCGCTTGTCCCTTCAATGACGTGTGTTGAAGAGAAAACACTCGAAACCTTATCAACGGAAGACTGGCAAGCCAAGCCCGCCTCCCTACACCTGAACCAATGCCTCCATGTGCCACACATAGCTAGACTGTAGCCTGTGTGCAGTACCTTTATTTGCACAAGTGACTAAGACAAATGGGCAAGTTGCAAGCTATGCAGCAGTAGTGCGGCTAGTTTGTGCAACACGTGTGCACCCTATGCCAATTTCGCCGGCTTATGTATGAGGATTGTTGGCACATTGCTCCACGCAAATTCCTTCATTCACGGGTACTGAGCTCTGTGCCTAGCTGCATAGTCAGCACCTCAACCGACACCACGAAAGAGACCGAAAGCTATGACAACCCTTCCCATGATGCCACTTCGGCCCACCCACCCTGGTGACAAGCCTGCTGCCGGAACTATGCCGTACCTCACAGCACATGTTCGGGGGCATTACCGTTAGCTTGTGGGACTTGAGGCTTAGTGACGTGGGCTTCGGCTTGGGCAGTTGCTGTTTAGGCTTGGGTCGTGGCAGTGGGCGTCTCTTGCACGGATTCATTCGTATGACTTGAAGCATCAGGGGGACTCGTCGGGTAGCATCGGCTGGTCAGGGGGGCGCTCCATGGGGCTTTTCGAACCCTACAAAGCGCCAACCTGCTAAGTGCCCCCGATACCCTAAACCTAGTAGCATAGCCTACCACGAACAAAACCCGAGCATACTTCTAAGCCCTCCTTCAACCTGTACGCACAGTAAACCCCTAAGCCGCATAGAACCTGCATGCTTACGGCCCATATTGTTTAATCATCATGCCTGGTAGGCTCGTCGCTGACGCCACCACTGTAGTGCCTCGGTGGTTCAGGGATTTACGCTACGGGCTTCCACGCCAACTTATACGAACGTCACGACGCTAAACCCTAAACCTTGTATTCTAAACAGTCAAGAGACTTTTGCAACCCAAAGATGATAGGATCTCCACAATACAGGCACCTTAGTAAATCGAAGAAGGTATTGGAAATGTGAATTGGATATACATATATATATATAGAGAGAGAGAGAGTGGACCTTTCTGAATATTAATTATTTCGAGAATTCTAATGAGAATTAGATCATATCAAGGATATTAGAATGGGTCCCATCGATTTCATCCACACCATTCTTTAGAAATATAGAAATGCCGATTCCATGGGCGACCATATCCCTGTATCAGTTTTTCCTCCCGCCCCATTCAAAAATATATTTTCGACCTGGATTCCGCGATACCCTGGCACAGATATACTCTCGCGCACCCTTCCACCCCCTATCCCATAATAAACAAGCGAGAGCTACTCCACGATATTCAATATAACTATATGCGGCAATATCGCGCGCGACCTCCCCTACAATAATGCCTTTTGTCATTCTTTCGCCTCCATTTTATTTCCTCCCACCCTTCATTTATTGATCTTCTATATCTTCTTTGATAATGAATATTTGTTTTCTGACCACATAGGTTAAATTCCTGGAGTTCCAACCCAAAAATAGAAGATATTTGTAGCTTACACCCAAATCTGAGAATCTGGACGAAATTCGAATTAAAGACATGACTTGCGAAGAAGAATCAAAATAATCTCCAAAGATCTTATCGCTTTAGATCCTATTCTTAAACCCTATAGCCTATAACCTTAAGCCGTGATTGCACCCTGATCCCTTAGTCTAAAAACCCTTACTGTAGCATGCCAAAGAAACTTGAAGCCCCTAAAATCCTAAATCTTACAAGTTGAACCCGAGATCCCTCAGCCGTCGCGCGCAGGGCAAGGGGGCCATAAAGAAAAGGAGCGGGCCACGGCCAGGGGAAGGCGGGACGGGGAGAGAATACGGTCATACGACCATATACGCAGCCCATCTCTCCATAGTACTCTCTCTAACTCTTATACCTAGACTTCTCCATTCCGAAAAGCTCGTTTCAATCCCCTCGTCTCTCGCTCCATTTACCCTCCACATTACACCAATTGACGCCCGCGACTTTTTGAAGATATTTTGTTCGACCCACCCTCGCCCTGCGACTTACAGGCCCTCCCCCACCACCAAACAATAGCGCTTTTAATATACATACCCTCACTATCCTTCTGCATCGGCCTGGTGAGCTACATAAGACTTGAGGTTGCAAGTGCACACGTTTGTTTGGTGGTGCAATACGAATTGTGGGATGAACAATTTCGTAGTCGGCAAAGGCCTCAGAAGATGGCCGCTCCGACCGTGCAGAGGCTGAACTGGAGCGCGGTTCATTCTTCACCTTTTTGAACTTCTTGCTTCATTCGTGTCTTGAAGGAGATGTTGCTTCCATCTGCTTTTTCTTTTTCTTTTTTGCTTTCTTGTCCTTTTTTCTTGGTTTGACTTTCTTCTTGATCTTCTTCTCGTCAGGCGGATTGACTCTGTTGCACGGGAGGTTCTTAATTGCAGCTATCTGATTTTGCCTCCTGCCTGGCTAGGACTGGGTCTCTTGCTTTCTCCATAGGCCTACACATATAGCTTTAGATCGTAGGACATATTCTGTAATACAGAAATTCGTTTGTATATTTTATGTGTATATAAATACAAATATATATATATATATATATGGGTGTTGGGAGGGATTGCCCGGTGGGTTTCTTTTTGGCACGCCGCTCGTGCCTCTCTCACTCGCAAAGAGAGTGTTGGAGGTCTTCCAAAGACCCTCCAACACTCTCTGTCAGCGCTTGGAGAGCGCTCCGCAGAGTGGCGCCCGAGGCTCCCAAGGCCAGGCGCCTGCGCACGCACAACTCCG
This sequence comes from Symbiodinium sp. CCMP2456, assembly GCA_905221635.1. NCBI lineage: Eukaryota > Dinophyceae > Suessiales > Symbiodiniaceae > Symbiodinium > Symbiodinium sp. CCMP2456. The sequence goes on from CAJNDV010000658.1 coordinate 47,737, forward strand.
ACCCCGAGCCCGGAATCTTGCAGCGTTCGCTTTTGAATGGAGAACGGTTGGCTGGGGATTTCTTCAAGTCTTATGAAGGGCCGAATACAAATTGTGTCCATGTCTGTTTGGCATTCAGGGGTAAGGAAAAAAGTAACCGCCTAGGCTAAGGGAAATGCACAAAGCGCTCCGCGAGAATTCTGACCATGTCCCGGGGACATAAACGCCAAACTACGCGGAGCCCTGCCTGACAACTCGCTGTGCGATGCTCGAACTAGGGACTCCGATCCGCATCATTATTACCGGTATTGTTGCAGCATCTATGCAAGACTTTCCCGCATATTTATACACATACATTCACATACACATATACGTATACATACACAGATATACGGATACACAGATATGCAGATATACAAGTATACATAAATTTTTAAATACATAAATACATAAATACATCAATACATAAATACATAAATACGTCAATACATAAATACATAATACATGAATGCATGAATCCATGTATGCATATATACATATATATATATATACATATATATATATATATATATTTATACATATACACATACACGATATAGATATAGAGATAGACATGGACATATACATATGCCTACACACGTACATATACATGTACACATACATACACATCTACATCTACATGTATGTATACGTATACATGTACATATACTTATACAACGGCCTATGCGTATATACATATGAAAATGCAAATACAAATACATGTCCATATACAACACATAATACATAGTCATAATCACACACACACACACACGTATATATCTACATATACCATGTGTATATATATATATATACATGTGCCAGAACGAAGAACCCGACACTACCTGTTACACTACACATTCAGGGGGCTCGTGCTGCATAAGTATGCTCCTTTCGCCCTGTGGCCTCGCAGCCCGGGCCAATGACACCGGCGGCAGTCCGCTCCCCGCTCAGCACCAGCAAAGTGTTGGACACTGTCACAGCTGGCTCAGGAAACCAAAGTACGGGAACTGCAGTCTGCCACCAGAGGGCCCAGAATGTGCCCAAACCGTTCTTTCCCTGTGAAAGGTCCAACGCAAGGAAGCTGTGACAAAAGCCACAGCTTTTCCTGCACGCTGGTGTGCGGGGAGCAAAGCCGCTGGCAGGCAGCACCGTTCTGATCCAATGTCTTCCTCGGAGCCGCGCGAGTTGGTCAATCGAAAATTTGGGCCAGGACCGGGCGGGCACCCTTCTTTGGTGAGTGTGCTTCGGCGTGATGTGCTCTGGCTTGCAATTTTAATTGTGACTTCGGAGCGGCCTGTTTGGTGCTACCGCTGCTGCTTGATTGACAGCTTAATTACGTCAAAAACGGTTACTTACCGAGTGCAGCTGTCAGCCATCTTGTTGACGTTCGGGCTGCCTCTCTACGATAGGACCGGTCTGTACTGAGAAAGGACTGTCCTCTAAGAGGGACGACTTTCGTCTGTTCGGAAGGGACCAATGGGAAAAGACCCCATTGCATGGCTTGCTAAGCTGCTAAGCAAGTCCGATTTACACAACCAGTTCAAACTGCAACTATGAATGCTGCCTGCCACCTATTGTCTTTGTGAAAGGGGCACCAACTGACACTCGACACTGGATTTATGACTGGCGGCTCCCATCGGTTCAGAATCATGACGGCGTGCTCTGCCAGGGTCAGGCCCTCGAACCCGGCCGCGTAGCTGGCACGGTGCCCTGTCCATGCCGGGACACGCTCAAACTATGTAAGCCCTCGTCAGCCTCCGTTCCAACACACGTACCATATCTCCCTGCTTTGTTTTCGGTTTTCAGTCTACGGCTGCCAATGCATTGACTGCAGTAAACGAAACACTTCCTAAGCAAAGCTAACCGGGATGAACCACATGCCTTCGGGGTGGAGAGTGCCAAAGGCCCCCCCCGGCAAGGGTCCGTTGGACCTGCCCCCAGTTGGGCTGCTCCAGACGAAGACGGTCTGGGCAAGCGCTCCACGCCCTCCTTGAATGCAAGCGGACATGGACGTACCAAAAACCAGCAAGTTCGAAAGTACTGGGGGTCTGGACCCGCTTTAGATATTGCACCCAGCCACGTTGCCATGTTCTGCGACCAAGGTGCAGGTTCGAGAGGCGCCAAAACCGCAGCAGCACCAGAAGCTGCAGTTTGCGGCTGCGGGCTCTCCTCGAAGCCTTTACGCAGGCGTCCACCAATGGGATGAGGTGGATACACCGCTTTGACACGCTGTAAAGGCCTCCAGCTGCTTCTTCACGAAGCGCGGAGCCACTTGTTAAGCACCCGGCTAGTTCATTTTCAAATCGTTTCATCGACCCTGCTGTATGCAGTGTTGATGAGACAGTGGCTACCTTGCTTTCGCTTGTAGCGGGGCTGCTGGCATCTGCAGACTCAGCACGTCGGCGGCCCCCTGTAGAAACAGAGCCACATACGAAACGATGAACATACTCTTGGGCGGCAATAGACAAGCTCTGGGTTCGGGGGTTGGAATACGTGTCCCTGTCCCCTGTCCCTTGTCCCCTGTCCCCTGTCCCTTGTCCCTTGTCCCCTGTCTCCTGTCCCTTCTCCCCCGTCTCCTGTCCCTTGTCCCCTGTTCCCCGTCCCCTATCACCTGTCGTCCCTTGTTGTTCCTCGTTACCTTCTGCATCTTGTTGTCCACTGTCCGATATTAACATTGGATATATCCGTGCCCCTTGAGTTTACGGCCACAGCGCATACTGTCTGAAAGGATTTTTTTCAAGCGCCGTGTCCGAGTGTCGTACTCAGTTACATCCATCATTATAGGCGCTCAACTCAGCCTCATTCCACACAAGACCAGAGGGCGGAAAATTAAACTCAGAAGAACTTACATCCCAGGAACGGTCGCTTACGGTTTCGTTGGTCTCCTTTGGAGAACCAACCCTCACGGGACCAGGAGCTACTAGACCAGGACGATTTGCGTCCTCCAGAGGACCAGCCGTTCCAGTACCTAGTCTTCGCGAGACGCGCCGCAACTGCCTCTTTCTCAGTTTTGCGTGCTTTCCTCGCTGCAGACCTGGCGCTCTGTAAACGTAGCCTCTCTACACGAGCACGTGCAAGCTGAATCTCCAACTCTAAACATTGCTTCTTTCCGAGGCCTTTCGGCTCAAAAGTTGTTGACTCGACTGTTGTCTTTGTCGCGATAGTTCTCGTCTTGTTGATAGGCACCGTAGACTTCTTCCGTGGAGTCTGCGGCTTAGCGGTAATCGTCTTTGTCGTGGTAGTGCTGGTCTTGTTGGTAGAATCTAGAAGCTTCTTCGGTGGAGTCTGCTGCTTGATGGTCTTACTAGACCGTTGCTGTTGTGGAGTACGTTGGCAACGATCAGCACCCCATCTACCGCAGCCACCGCATTTCGATCGTGCCATATGTTATGCGACGCGACTGGTGGAAAAGACTACAAACCTAGAAGTAACAAAAAACTGCGGACAAACATGTGTGAGTTTCACTGAAAACTGCCAAGCACCGCTAACGTTGTAGCTGAGGCCCATAGCTGAAGGTTGCACGTTGCGAGCATTCAACTACATCATCTTAAAAACATTTATGTTTTTGGAGCACTGTAACATATTATAGACACCATATATAAGCCGTGAAGAGGGATATACACTAACAAACGTTTAAATAGTGACGATATGGACAAATACATCTATAGGACATCACGGATTTCAACTTTGTACAATCAGGGCATGCGCTACGCATCAAGAGTTGTCCAACATGATAAAAGGTACGTTAATATACAAAGCAAACCCTGTGT
>CAJNDV010000658.1:83584-99611 GCA_905221635.1 Symbiodinium sp. CCMP2456
GAACCGCCCGATTACAACCATGATAAGTCAAGCTTGGCAGAAATCCGAGCGACCACGAAACATGGCAGGTTAGTGTTCAGGGCTTAGGGTTTAGACACCCTAAAGACTTCAATAACGTGTAGCGCAGCAATCCGAATCACCCGACACCTTACGTGGAGGGTTATCCCCGCACGCGTTTCTGCAACAGAAGCGACACAGCCTTATGGCTTTGAAGCTCTTGACGCGTGACTTCGATTTAGGCTGGTAGGCATACAGTTGAGGGTGTATGATGTTCCCAAAGGGTCCTAAGTACCTGTATGCTGGAATGTAGAGTTTCTATAGTGATTTGGGAAAGTATCGTACCTAGAACCCTTTGGGATTGTCTAGGATGTCTCTATCAGGGCTCTAAGGTTTGTTCTTTGAGGTTTCTACAAGGGGGTTTCCGATAATAGGGGACCCTAATATAGTACCCTAAATCGGAGGATCCTTATTATTACAAGGACACCAAAATACGGTACCCTTACTTCCGGAAACTACAAGGCTCTACTACCACAAGCATTGCATACACTTGCGGCTTAAGATGTAGAGTTTTCAACCGCAGATTTATCCAAAGCAATCGACTCCAAAGCCTCAGCACTCTTCAAAGGTCCCAAAACGGAGAAATCCACTTCCTTTAAATCCAGAACACTAAACCCCAAACAATGAACTCTTTTTAACCCAGGGCCCTAAACCCAAAGCCCAAACACGTATTTTGGATTCAGCTGTGTATTTTTCCTAATTACATATGCATCAAGGACCAAAGAGCTGCCCTAAAAATACACAAAACCCTACTAAACCCAAACATATATATATATATACATGTATATGTATATGTATATACGCATAGAGAGATATAGGTAGATAGATAGATAGATAGATAGATAGATAGATAGATAGAAAGATAGATAGATAGATAGATAGATAGACGGATAGTTAGATAGATCGGTGGCAGATCGATAGATAGATAGATAGGTAGATAGATAGATAGATAGATAGATAGATAGGTAGATGGATAGATAGGTAGATAGATAGTTATACAGGTAGGTAGATAGATGCTTGAAAAAAGATAGATAGATAGATAAATAGATCGATCGATAGGTAGATCGAACAGAAAGCTTTCAGAAGACTTATCAGGAACGCCTACATTTCAAGGAAGGCGCACGTCTCACGGCTAAGTAAACCCCAAACTCCCAACCCCGAACCCTTTACCTAGAAACCCAAAGCCCCGAAACCCTATACCCGAAGTCCCTCAAAACCCTAAACCCTGAATCCTGAACCCTTAAACCCTAAGCCCCTAAACCCTCTAGCCCTACGCCCTAAGCCCCAAACCCAAAACCCTCAATCCTAAACCCTAAAGCCCTAAAACCCCAAATCCTCCTAAACCCTAAACCCTCAACCCTAAACCCTTAAGCCCTAGCCCCAAAACCCTAAAGCTTTAAAGCCTTAAAGCCCGAAGCCCGGAAATCCCGAACCGGGTCATGCCTTGAAAGCTTCCCTGCTGATGACTGCGAGCTTGCTCTGTGAAGGTCCTGCGACCTCGGTCTGGGGTTTAGGGTTTATGGTTAGGGGTTTACCTGGACCCTAAGAACCTACGTTTTAGGGTTGCCTACTATGATTTCTTGATACAAATCCTGAGAAAGTTAGGTTATTTGGGTGGTAGCCACAAACTTGGAAAATTAAAATCCTCATGCTCTTAAGGTAAAGTAAAAAGGATCCTAGCACTAATCATCCCAAACCCATGCTGCAACTTCCTGGGCTTCGCTGTAGGGTCTGCAAGAAGAGGCAGGAGTATTGGATAAAGATTTTGTCAGCGGCTTGTGTCAGTGGTTCGGCCGACATGGGTTGGGAGCCCCACCCTTGAGCTGGAAGGCAGACACTCAGAATTGCCTGCATTCTACTGCTTCAAGGCAAACTTGCTCCACATGTTTCTGTAAAGCAGTGCCCGCAGCGTGCAAGTGCAAGCTGTCCGATTTGCTTTTCGCCATCACAAATGCTGGCACAGAAGCTTCACAGCCCAAGCTGCGGTTTCCTCCGCGCCTTCAAGATTTGATATTGTGCCCACTGCTGTTTGCAGACGAATGCGCTCCCGTTTGCTTGCCTCTTTTAGAAACGGGACACATTTTGTTCTCTTGTGGTGGAAGTTCATTCCTGCCTGCCCACATTTTGTGCAATGGGCTTTGCGCTTATTCCCGGCCACTGGCTGCAGAAGGGTGTTTGGCCCATTGGGAGACGTGACGCTCCGAGACTATGTCGAAGAAGCGCCACTTTTGCCCCCGCAAACTCACTTGGAGCTCGTGCTCCACTTGCACCCGTGTCCTTTTGCTGCTCACTGTGGCCTCCATGTCCACGTCCGCCAAGATCTTGTCAACGGCCTGTTATGCCAAGTCATCCAGTCCTAGTCACTGCTTGCACTTGGAAAAACAGCCGCCCTTGCGGACTCGTTTCCAAAACTCTGGTCCTGCATCTTGCAGGCTCTATCCCAAGCTATGCCATGCCTACATGCATGCTGCTTGAAGCTGCACCTGCTGGAACTTTTCCATGGCACCGCGGTCCGAATCTGATCCTAGCTTGCAGCTTCTGCTGCTGAAACTGCACCTGCAGCAGCCTCTACTGTCTCAGGAGCTTTGTTATACCATGCAGCAACTACACCAAAAGCTTCAAAGTCGTATGCCGAGCTGCCCGTCATGTACCGCCATTGCGCGTGTCGAATGTGTAAATCGAGGATCTTTTGATTGGCCTCCGTGACCGGCGCCGCGATGGACTCCGGGATACAATCGTTGATGTGCTTCCAAGCCCCCGCGGCTTTTTGGCAGCCAGCTCTGCCCAAGGTGCGCTCACCTGTCTCCCAGTTGCGCAACACCTGACAGGAACGCACGTACTCCTGGGCGTTGTGGTTCACTGCCTGGTGGTCGGCCACACCTTCGTGTTCGAGGGTGTAGGCCTCGCAGCCGTCCGAGAACAATGAGACATGCGAGCTGGCGCTGAAGATCTCATCTGCTATGATTTTCCAGGCGGCTCGTGTCAGGATGGGCCTTCGGGGCCTGTGTTTGCTTGTAGTCGTACCAAGCTTTCTCAGAATCGTAAGTGTCTGCGAGCCTCGAGCTGTCACAACCAGCTACATATATATATATATACACCATCAGAACGTACAGATCCCCTGATCCTTCAAGCAAGGATTCTCCTTTTGTGGAGATGCGCGGTTTTCAGCAAACCAGACGACTAACCTGCCCGTACCCTAAAGAGCCAACTTTTTTAGGGTTCCTTCTGCGTAGCTTGTATATAAGTTTATGGTTTGGGTTTTCGGTTTTAGGGTTTGGGGTCCAGCAAAGGTACATGTTGGATCAGGGGCATTCGCGAAGAAACTATTAGTCGAGCGAAGCTGAAGCTCGAGATAGCACATTAAAGATGCTTCTGCTTGGTACGTCCCTGTATGAAACCCTCACTCAATCTCAACTTTCATGCTCTCGCTTGCTCGCTCGCTCGCTCAATCTCTCTATCTCTATTTCTCTTCTCTTCCTTCGTCTCCCCGTATCTCTCTCTTTTATATAGGATGGTACTGTCTGTCTGGGCAAGGTTTGCACGGATTTGTTTCATGTTTGGGGGCGCGGATTGGTTGGCCGGCGGTGCATTGACTTTATGCGCGGATTATTTTTGACGGAGATACAGCCTTAAGAAGATCCGCAAAACAATTCGCAAGATAATCCGCGAGACAACCCAGGCAGGGCCATGCAAAGAAATCCGCCAACATATCGTTGCTCAGACAGCCAACCCTAAACAATTAAAACTGAAACTGCTAAGTTGTGCCTCTTGTCTTATAAGTTGGGCCTGTCTTATTCAGTGTTGGCATCATCTGTTTCGCCCTTTCTATCAACTTCTTCGGAAGTCCCCAGGACCCTGATGACACGGAGCAGAGTATGCCTTTTCCCAAAGGCTCCATGTACCTTTATAGTAGATACTTAGGCCTTAAAGGGGTCCCTATATAGGTACTTTAAGGCCTAAGTATCTACTATATGGGTACATGGAGCCTTAGGGGTTTTAAACTCCGACAAGTGAAGACCACCAGCACCACGACCACCACGACCACCACCACTACGACCACGGGTCCTCCACCGGGAGCACAAGAAACTCTCCCAGACACCACCAGGAGACCACTAATGTCACTAATGTTTTAAGTTTGGGGTTTGGGTTTTGGGGTGAGGCCACAAAAGACCAGCAGGACACTGCCAAAAGGCTTCCCGACAAGTACTGGCAGGATGCAGCACGGCCACAATGATGTCCCCAAGCACTGGCGAATGCAAGCGCACGGCCACGGTTTGGGTTTTGGGCATACTTCTGGAGACGCTGCCCAGCCGGGTCCCGGAGAACTTTTATGTACGGCGCGCAGCGAGGGCACACTTGCCATTTCTCTTTACATCTCATAGTGCGGATGTATTGTTTGGGGAATAGCATCCTGCCAAATGTCTGAAGGCCGAACCCAAAACCCTAAGCCCTAAAACCCCGCTAACTCGCCGACGCCCATAAGCTCAAGAATCCCGAACCTCGGGACACCCTGCTTAGAGGATTAGGGGTCTTAGCAAGTAAGTTTTAAGTAATAATTGAACTGGGTCCATATATACTACCAGTATGGAATTAAGTCCTAAAAAACCATCCGTAGTATGGTTTTGGGGACCTATTCCATAACAGTACTATATATGGACACTATCCAAGATAGACCCCTTCATGAATCCTAAACCCAAAGTCCGCCGTCGCCTCCACCTGATGTAGGGGCCTTAATGATTACCTATATTATTTTGGGGGCTTCGTTACTATGACTATAACTATGGCATAATATCTACCCCCCAAACCCTATTTCAATTATTAAGGCCCCTAGATTAACCCTGGGCGCCCCAAACTTAAAAACCTTCGGACATCCGCGAGATCCAGGTCCTATCAACTCCTGAAGTTTTGAAGTAACCCTAAGGGCTCAAATATTATAGTTACTTTTGTTCGAGATACTACTTATGTAGGTCAATAGTTGGGAGAGTACATGTTGTAAGGTACTTGGACTTTGAGGGTAAGATCTATCCCTCCATTTTTGAACCCTTGGCAAAAGCCTAGAACACCACCCGAACCCTCTCTTTGAGCCCTTGATCACTCTCTATCGTAGCCTAGAAAGCCTGTTTTAGCCCGTATAAATCCCCGTAGCACGCGAGAAAATCCCAACTTACCGTCCCCTACACTCTATAGACCCTATAGCGCGCTGGAAAACCCTAAGTTACGAGACGGTGCACGGAGGACATTGAGGTGAAGCTTCCACTGGTCGCGCCGATTGCGCAGCCGTCATGGCAAGCTCACCACCAGTGATCTAGGACCCTGAACCCTAAACCCTAAACCCTAAACCCTAAACCCTAAACCCTAAACCCTAAACCCTGAACCCTAAACCCGAAATAGGGCTTCGGTTGAGAGCTGAGGGCTTAGGGCGGAGCTTTATGAGCTCCTTGCTGCAAGCATCAGAAGTTCTTCTCACAGTGAACTTTGAAGGATATAGGGCTTAGGGTTTAGGGTTTAGGGCTTAGGGTTCAGGGTCTCAAGGTTTAGGGTTCAGGGGTAGAGCTTAACAAGATTCAGGGCTTTGCTTAGGACTGTGGAGAGAGTGTGCCATAGTTCATCACATGGCACAATGCCAAAGATATGTCCGTAGAGTACTAGGTCAGGGGAAGAATTGAGCAAAATGACGGAAGCTACGCTAAACCCTACACCCCCCTGAATCCTGAACCCTCATTAAACCTAAGAAGTAGGATCCCTCTTGCAGGGATCCCTGAAGAAACTGCGCTTGAAATTCAAGCTGCAGAAGGCAAGGGCGCGATTCAAAAAGCACGACATTAGGGAGTGGGTGCCTGTTCAAGTTTTTTGTTGGGGTGGGCACATTTTCCGCGGTTAAAGCATGAAGGGATCAGGTTTAAGGTTTAAGGGTATAGGGTTTTGGATTTGAGGGTTCGGGATTCAGGGTTGAGATATGGGTCTCGTGTAAGCAGTTCTCTGTTCAGTATCTGTAAGGGTCTGAATAAGTCCGATACCATCCCCCAGGTTCTTCATTAGCTGACAAGAGTATGATTCGTGGTTTAGGGTTTAGGTACAGTATGCAGGTTCATAGATTGGCCTCCGCATGATGAAATGCCCAACATTGCAGGCCTTAAGATGGGCGTCAAACGACCACAAAGCCCCAAAACCGCAAACAAACCTGATAGCTTAGACTGTAAACCTAACCTGCAAACAAAATACCTGAAATCTAAGCACTAAGCTTCAACCCAATATAGGCCTTAAGCTCTAAGCCTTACCTGTATCCCCAAACCCTACAAACTACTAGGTCATGACACCTCAACCATAGGCCCTACCTAAAGACTAAACCCTAAAACTTAAACCCTAAACCCTAAACCCTAAACCCTAAACCCTAAACCCTAAACCCTAAACTCTAAACCCGATGTCCCCCACAAAAGCAGGTTTTTGGATCCCGTAAACCTGGCGTAGGGTTTTGGGGTTTAGGGCTTTGGATTTAGGGTTTTGGGTTTAGGGTTTACTAGGTTGGCCCCTCAAAGCCTCTGAAAAATATTCGTAAATAAGATCCTATGAAGCCCAATAAGGGAAAATATAAAATGTCCCAAAGGCCTACCTAGTTCAGGGTTCTGTTAATACCCTAGAGCCCTAAACCAACCACACCCTAAACCCTAAACCCTAAACCCTAAACCCTAAACCCTAAACCCTTAAACCAACTACGAGGCCTCAGCAACGCACAATGCAGCTTCGACGGCTCACACACGGTTAAGGTTTAGGGTTTAGGGTTTAGGGTTTAGGGTTTAGGGTTTAGGGTTTAGGGTTTAGGGTTTAGGGTTTAGGGTTTAGGGTTTAGGGTTTGCCGAGCTTGAGTGTTTCCGGCTTAGGGCTTAGGGCTTATAGGCTTATAGGGCTTAGGATTTAGGGTTTAGGGATTAAGGCTTAAGCTTTAGGGGGCTGTCAGAGTCATAGAAGCTCCCCAGTCCTTTCGAAATCTATCCTATGCAGCAACCCAAAACAAGCAACCCCTGCTTGGTGGGTTTAGGGTTTAGGGTTTAGGGTTTAGGGTTTAGGGTCACTTCCCCCCCCCAAAAGCCACGGAAGTGAAAGGCTAAAAAAAACTTTCAGATTACTACTAACATGTAAAAAACCAAAAAAATAAAGGTTGGGTATTGGGGAACTAAACCCTAGACCCTAAACCCAAAAAACATAAAGGTTGAGTATTGCGGGAACTAAGGCACAAGGGGAACTCTGAATCCTGCCAGCTTTGTGGCCGCAAAGCCCCTGTGCTCTGCAGCCCAAACCTACAACGCTGTGGCGGTTTCAGGGTTTAGGGTTAGGGTTTAGGGGTTTTAGGTTTTACGGTTTAGGGTTTATAGGGTTTACGGTTTAGGGTTTATAGGGTTTAGGGTTTAAGGGTTAGGGGGTTGGGGTTTAAGGGTTAGGGTTGAAGGGTTAGCGTTTAGGGTGCCCGGACTCCACACCAGTCGACCCTCAACTAATCGGGAGAAACAAACACGATGCCGCGGGGACCCTTCTCCCAAATATCCCGTATCCAGACCGTACATCACCAGCACCCGAAGCCCAGAAATTTGCCCTAAACCCCCAAACCCTTGCAGTAGCCTTTGTAGAACCCCTAGAAACCCTAAACCCTACACCCTGAACCCTAAACTACGATGTAAGCCGAAAACCTTCATCAACCTTGACGATTCAGTCGAGAGCCTGGAATAATCCCTCGATCCTACATGGCGCAATATCGGGGCCTTGATAATTAGAAGAGGGTTCCCTTGAAGCCTTAAAGGGCTCCTTAAAGGGTTTAGTTTAGGGTTTAGGGTTTAGGGTTTAGGGTTTAGGGTTTAGGGTTTAGGGTTTAGGGTTGGTTCTATCAGGGATCTATAATAGGACTCCATGGTATAGAGGCCTTACTACTTGGAATAGGTTTAGGGTTTAGGGTTTAGGGTTTAGGGCTTAGGGCCCATTGTACTTGTAATAAGGAACAGGGGCTTTACCCTACCATTACGGGGTCGTGAGATTTCCACAGGTCGGGTTTGGAGGACGTTTAGGGCTTCAGGCTTAGAGTTTAGGATCAGGGCCATGCCCGTATGTTAGAGACAGTGTTGCCACTCAAAGAGTCTCAAAACCCTAAACCCTAAAACCCCAAAGGTCCAACACTAACCCTAAAAAACCCAAAACCCTAAACCCTAAACCCTAAACCCAAACTCTAAGCCCTAAAACCCTAACATCCTTAAAGGAACCCTTGAAGGGAACCCCAAATTGGCGACCTTCGGCTCGCTGATCACCAACTGCATCCCGCAGGGTGGCCACCTTTAAAGGGACCCCTTCGGGGCTTCTTGGGTTTAGGGTTTAGGGTTTAGGGTCTAGGGTTTAGGGTTTAGGGTCTGGGGTTTAAAGGGTTCTTGAAGGCTTTAAGCAGTCTAAAGGGCTTAGGGTTTAGGGTCTAGGGTTTAAAGGGTTCTTGAAGGCTTTAAGCGGTCTAAAGGGCTTAGGGTTTAGGGTCTAGGGTTTAAAGGGTCAGGGGTTTGAAGGGGCTTGTTTAAGCGGTCTAAAGGGCTTAGGGTTTCGGGTTTAGGGTTTAAAGGGTTCCTTTAAGGTTTCTTAAGGGGTCCAAAGGGTTTGGGGCTTAGGGTTTACATGGTAGTAGGTGTTAGGCCCGACTACGAAAAGAGCACAACCAGATATTACTTTCATCGCCAAGCAACCACAACTTACACTCGCTGATGCAGTTCCCAATAAAGCCCTGCACCGGGCTTACGTCCCACGATGAGTTGATGTAACAGACCAGGCGATGGAGAGCAAGATCACAGTCTTTGCTCCACTTTGTGACCCTCGATGCGAGGCTCTGTGTTGCACTCAGCAACTCCCACCTTGTCATCCTCGCAACAACAAAATCTCAACCATGAACTGTCATGTGCTACCTTAAAGGAGTTCGAGTTGATTTAAAGAACAAGCTTAAACAAACAGAGCATGTCCTAAAGACCGAACAAACCTCTAAACTGCAACCAAGAATCCAGATAGTACACGCATTCTTTGCGCTGCTTTCAAGGTTACTGGGACCCTAAACCAAAAAGCCTTTGAGCACATGATAAGGGTCCATGTACTCATATAGTATCTACTTTGGCCTTCAAACTGTTCCTGTGTGTGTGTGTGAGAGATTTCGGCCAAAGTATATGCTACAGTGTATGGGCGGGCACATGGACCCTTGAACCCTGAATTCTAGACCCTTGTTGGCACGTTTGTAGAACCCTTAGTACGACCCTTTAAAGGAACCCTTCTGGTACCCCTAACAGAAACCTATCGTAGCCTTTAAGCACATGGATTTTCGAGTTTGAAGCTCATGGTTACTTGTCGGCCAAAGCAAACCAGAGTTCCCTAACCGCTTAGGCTGTAGGGATCAGGGTTCCGCGGTTCAGGGGTTTGGGATGGTGGGGGAAGTTTAAGGCTTCGGCCAACCAAAAGCAACAAACCCGAGCAGTGAGGGGTTTAGGGTTTAGGGTTTAGGGTTTAGGGTTTAGGGCGCAGAGAGCTGGTAGCTGGCTGTCGTGCTGATCCAGAAACCCCTTAACCAACCCTCATGATCAACACTCCTTAAGCCTGAAAACCTGCATAACCTAACCCCAAGGGTTCAAGTACCTATTAATCATACACCTCTCCAAAATCCTAACCTACGTAACTACTATCCTAAAACCGAGTACCTAATTATCGGGTTCTCTGGACCCTTAGGGTAATAACAGAACCCAACAATCGGCCCCTATGAAACCTGCCAGACCAGTTCCACCTGGAGCTCTGAGAGGGGGCCAGTCTGCAGAAGCATCTGCGCAGCCGCCTTCGATTTTGGAAGCAGGTTTAGGGTCTAGGGCCGTCTAGGGTAGGGTTTTAGGGTTTAGGGTTTAGGGTATTTGTCCCAGCCCGGAGTGTGTGAGACTTTGAATTTGAGCTTTGCAAGACAACAGTCCCTCTGACGGATTGATGTGTGTAACAAGGACCCCCCCTCGTTTCGGTCGTTAGGACGTAATGCGAAATCTGCGAAACATTGAGACACAAACATCCAACACCCCAACAAACGCACGACCCCACCAACCTAACCTGAACCTTAAACCCTAAAGCTTACAAGCCCATGCGACGCCCCTGGCCCCTGACGGCCCGAAAAGATAAGACACTACTTTCTGTAGGGTGCAGGGAACTGAATGCCCTGTGTAGGGCTTTGAAGGGGGTCTTACATAGCCTTACTACTGTAAATGGTTGCAGGTTCTAACGCATGATATCCGTGTGATCCTGTCTTCCTTTTAGGTTTCGGGGATTTCTATGGTAACCCGTTGCCTCGACGCTGGGAGCGTCGCTTAGCGCCGCCGCCACAGAAAGCAGCAGTGCACAAACTTCTGGCGGCACATCGCCACCTCGAGGGGCAAGAAGGAATCCTAAGGACTATATATATATATATATATATATATATAGGTATATATGTTTTGTATTCAAAAAAGTATGACTACAACATAACAAGGAACACTACGGAATGTCACTAATTCCTATAGACTTATTCAGGCCCTCATGTGATGGGGTTTGGCTCGGTCAAACAGGCTGAAACCCACCCTCAGCCCTCTGTCAGGGCTTCCTTAGAAACCCAGCTATCGTTCGTTCTACACTCGTCTTATGTTGGCATGTTGGTGGTACTGAGTTTTTACTCCGAGCTCGGAAGGAACGCGAAAGCGCCCAGAACGAACGATTTCGCTGAAAGAAAAAGGCTCCGCGCGTTTCAAAAAGGCCCCGTCCATTTTCGGGACTAAGGCCAGCAGTCGTGGAGTTTTACAAGGCTTTGCCAAAAAAGCGCGTAGAGCGAAGACACCACCAGCAGCTGCGCAGGCGGAGGATCCAAGGGGGGCTGCCGGAGTCACCAGGATTCGGCTGTGTTGAGTCCACCCTCGCGTCTAAGAGCCCAACTGAGGTTATTCGATCAATCGACAACCTGGCTGTTCCCCATAATGATCAGGATCCGGATTCTTCCAGTGCGGCTCATGCATTGTACCCATGGATTTTGGGCGGCCAAGTCTCAGGGAGAGCGATTCCATCACGACCAAAGTCTCGTCTCGTTTGGCTCCAGTATGCAGCGTGGGAACAATCCTCAAACTCCCTGCTGCCGGATTCTGCCCAAGTCGGGCGGAGAGTGGAGGGAACTCATATCATATCCCCAGCCTCCGAATCTTGGACACTCGAACTAACTAGGGTTAAGGGCACTTAGGGCTAATATAGGGTTTGAGTTGCAAGGTTTAGGGTATAGGGGTATAATGGTTTAAGGCATAACGTACAGTTACGACGCCCTGATTAATTAGTAATACTCTTTTTTGCATGGATCCCTATCACTGTTATACTTATACTGTAAAATATCCGGGCCTCGATGGCGTAGGTGTGTGTGTATATATATATATATGCATATATGTATGTATGTATATGTAAAACATCGATCGTATCAGGCTACTATTTCTCTCTGAACCTGTGATCTCATTAGATCACGCATTCTGGCCAAACTTCAGTTCTGATAGGTACATCCCCTTGTGAGTTTATGTGTGTATATACATACAAACATACTGTACACTTCACCTATACATGTGCATATCTATGCATATACGTGCCTAGACAGTGCTTTGGAAGGACTTGTAACACAGGGTATATACTGTTGGCATGTTTTCCAGAATTGACACAGTCTTGTCCGGCTCCAATGATCCCCTGAGCCTCTCCATGAACCTTTATACAGTATATACTTTAGATTCAAAGGGGCTCCCACAGAAGTACTTCCGGGTCTGACCCATAGTCTCCAGTGTAAATCCTTTTGGGATACCTTGGATCCTAAATATAGAGTTGGAAAGACATAACAAGTGGAAGGACAATGGAGCCTTGTGGTATTCGCACATGATGCGCGTCCAAAGCTCAAGAACACTGAATCTAAGACGCCGCCTGCTGAACGGTCTAGATTCTGCAGCCTCAAAACCTAAAGGCCGTAACCCCCAAACCCTGACCCCAAAGCCCAAAACCCCGAACCCTACTGCGAGCTTCTTCTTGAGAGCCTTCAGCAGTTTGGATCGTAGAACCTTCCTGATCAGAGCCCTGTTCTGGCGAATCGCAGCCTTCTCCTTTGCCTTCTCCAGAAGAGCTTTGTGGTCCACAGGGTTGGGCTGGAGCCGTAAATGCTGCCGACGGAGAGCCGGGCTCAGCCGAAGGAAGCGGCTGTTGTTCAGCGGCAAGAGAAGCTGCTCCTGGTTGCTGTCCGGGAACATACGGTCTGTGTGCCCTGCTCTCGGGCTCGAAGCCACGCTAAACCCTAAACCCTAAACCACCAGTGCTGTCAACCCGGGGTGCCAGACCCCTAACTGCTGTCGAGCCGGGTGGTCGGGCAAGGTTGGCTGTCGGGTTTAGGGTTTAGTGTTAATTTAGGGTTTAGGGACAGGTTGCTGTGAACTCACCGGCAAACCCCGAACACTACCTGGAACCACTAAAAATCTTTGTATACTGAGGTCTTAAGAAGGACCTGCAAACAAACAAATGTGGTAGTTTAGGGTAACCCGTCTTAAAGGTCCTTAGTCCCCCCTAAACCCCAAACCCGAATTCAAACCCCTAAACCCAAAGCCTCTAGGACCTATAGTCCCTAAACCCTAAATGCCTAAACCCCAAACTCCCAAACCCTAAACCCCTAAACCCTAAACCCCTAAACCCTAAACCCTAAACCCTATAAGCCCTAAACCTAAACCCTAAACCTAAACCCTAAACTCCTAAACTCCTAAACTCCTAAACTCCTAAACCCCTCGTCCCTAGCCCTGAGCTCCGAGGCACCTGAGGCCCGACACTGCTGTTCTAAGACCTGACTGTGGCTTTGGGTTTCGGGTTTAGGGCTTAGGGGTTTTAGGGTTTAGGGGTTTAGACTGTGGCTTTGGGTTTCAAGTTTAGGGCCTAGGGGGTTTAGGGTTTAGGGTTTAGGGGCTTAGACTGTGGCTTTGGGTTTCGGGTTTCGGGTTTAAGGCATGCATCCATTGTTTAGGGTTTCGGGTTTAGGGGTTTCGGGTTTAGGGGTTTAGGGGTTTAGGGTTCAGGGGTTTAGGGCTTATAGTATCTAAGACCTCACTGTGGCTTTGGGCGTGACGCTTTCGGGGTCTTTGGGGTTCATAGGGCTCTAGGCCTTTAGGGTCTTTAGGGTGTTAGGGCTTTAGAAGTTTAGGGTTTTAGGGTTTAGGGTCGTATTTAGGGTTTTAGGGTTTAGAGTTTAGGGTCTAGGACCTGCCTGTTGTGAGCTGGGTTTGACGGGTTGAGGTGTAGCGCTTACGCCTTTAGCGCTTATGTAGTAGCGTTTGTGAAAGTTGCAGTGGACGTTGAGTCTTGGTGTAACGAACAGAGTTTATCGGGGTTTACGGGTTTGTGATCGAGGAGTTACAGGGGGTTTGGGGTTAGGGAGTGATGGTTAAGGGGTCTGGCTGATTACGGTGTAACCCAAAACCTCTACCAGGACGACCCCGCACGTGTGGAGCCCTTCCCCCTTCAAGAAGGCTCCTACGCCGCATTCAAAGTGTACCTAATGTGGAGGGCCTTAATAAAGAGAACAGGCTTGTGGGCTCCGTTATGGTATAGCCATAAGCCCAAACCCTAAACCCTGAACCCTAAACCGATAAGACGGAACCCTAAGGAATAGAACAGGTATTTAGTTAGGTCCCAGTACATGAATCGAGGGTCGCTGGGAGCCCGAAGGTCTGAACTGCCAACCCTAAAAGGGTTTAGGGGTTTAGGGCTTTAGGGGTTTAGGGGTTTGGGGCTTTGGGATTTAGGGGTTTAGGGGTTTAGGGCTATAGGGTTTGGGGGCTTAGGGTTTAGGGGTTTGGGGCTTTGGGGTTTAAGGGTTTAGGGTTTAGGGCTTTAGGGTTTAGGGGCTTAGGGTTTAGGGGTTTGGGGCTTTGGTGTTTAGGGGTTTAGGGTTTAGGGTTTAGGACGAAGTGAGCACCGGACAGACGCCAAAACCCCTTACCCAATTGTCCACAGGACGCAGTGGGCAGACGTTAGTATGGTAGTCATATAGTTTGATGGCTGGGGAAGTCTATGATTACTAGGTGCTTCGGCCCTCGAATGCCCGGACAGGGGATGGCCATCTGCAAACAGGGGTTTTTGGGTTTAGGGGTTTAGGGTTTAGGGTGAAGAGTTGTCTGACCCACCTGCCGAAGACATGCCTATGGAAACGGCAACCCTGTGTTGGAAGCGTCATAACCAAACCCTAAACCCTAAACCCAGACCCTAAACCCTAAACTCATACCCTATCAATATGGGATCATGGCCTACTGTCTTGAAGTGGCTTGGGTCTGGAGGCGGACCGCGAAAGAACCCTTGTATGACAACCCCGCCGCTACAGTTCTAAACCCTGAACCTTGAACCGCCCCAAGCCCTAATCAGTTGGTTTCAAAGCCAAGACCCAGGAGATCCCCAAACTCTATGTTACATCGTAGTCGATTATATTAATCTTGCTTCGAACTGTATTGTATTGTGCTAGTTTCTGAGCATCGTTTACTCTGTTCTATTCGAAAGTATACGATTCCGTTGTATTGCACGATATTCTACCGTATTGAGCTGTATATGATGCTTGACTATGTTAAGGCTATGTGTTATACATTATAACCCTGAAGGCCAGAAACACGTAGCACTTTAGCAAACAAACTTCTAAGAATACTGCTGCCCACTTGTGGTCCATCACCGCCTCCAACTTCAGAAGCAGGTTTAAAGGGTTTACGATTTATATTTGGGATTTAGAGTGAAGCCCGAAACCCTGAACCGTGGCTCGGGGTTTAGGGTTTCAGGGCCCTAAACCTAGACCCTAAACCGTGCAGGGACCCGGGCAGGCGTCTCCTCTTGTAGGTCTCGCTAGGGCCGCTAGGATCGGCCTTGCTTCCAGCTCGGCCTTCTCTTCTAGCTGCTGAATCCCTCGTCTTTCAACGTCGTCTCAGGGATTTCAGGGTTTAGGGTTGAGGGTCTCTCCCATGCTGTTCAAGTCGCGCCGGAAGCTGACTTCACTCTGATGGCGGTGGCGTGCGCATTCTTCGGGCAACTTGCCAAAGCCTCTCAGTGACCACGGTTCTTGTGGCATTCAAGGCAGCGACAAATGGTACGCTCGTGCGGTACCATTCGCTTAGAGCACGGCCGTAAATGGCAATTGGTGCATTGCAGTGTCTCCCATAAAAGCCTAAATGATTACCAATATAACTGTTAGGATTCCTGATAATATTCAGAATAATAACCCCTAAACCCTAAACCCCCCTGATTTGTGCAACAAGTCAGCGTGGACATCATAGCCGTGGTGAAAGACGTGGTGGCCTCTCAGGCCTCTCAGGTGGCGAAGCCGGAGGCTCTGGAACCAGGGAACAAAACGATGTTGCATTGACTACTAGATCAACGGCAGCTACAACTGAGGCAGCAGCTTTTCGCAGTTGCTCATCCACGGCGAAAGTGCCCGGATGATGTTAACACTGAGCCAGCATACAGGTAACAGAGCCATCCAACAAGGCGCACCCTGCTTCGCTGAGAGAGACGCAGGTGCAGTCTTTGCATTCACGGCACCCTCAATGCTCAGCGGACGCTCAGCAGTGCCAAAAATGCTCGGATCACAGCTTCCCTGCCTTGAAGCTGTCACTTCCTGCACCTTCGCTCCGAAAGTCTTACGCCGCAAAGGCCTTTGTTTAGGGTTTAGGGTTTAGAGTTTAGGGTTTAGGGTTTAGGGTTCAGGGTTTAGGGTTTTAGGGTTTAGGGATTAGGGTTTAGGGTCACCAAATGAAGTCAGCTAGGGTTCTGTTTTCCAAGAAAACATGTGCAAAGCATTGCTGGAAGCCATGCATACACCCGCAATAAAATTACATTCGACACATCAGTTCCCTACCACTCAGAACTGGTTTACGAACCCTAGACCCACGACCCCTAGCCCCAAACTCAAGATAGTACATCG
>CAJNDV010000659.1:2035-16813 GCA_905221635.1 Symbiodinium sp. CCMP2456
GGGTTTGAGGTTTTAGCTTCAGGGTTCCGGCCTTACCTGGAGACGGCCTCTTGCAAATGGGTAGTTCTCTAAATTAGGGCCCCTTTTTAGGCCCCCAATATAGTACGGCACCCTTATAAAAAGGACCCTAAAAGGGATTCTAATTTAGAAAACTACCCAAATCCAGAAGAGCAAGATTACCAAGATGACCGGACCACTTGGCGGTGGCGCGGCTCGGCCGTGGAGCCCAAGCCGCGCATCGCGGTCAGCACAAAGCACCCATGACATCGGAAAATTCCAAGTCACATGGGTGGTTGTCAAAATTAGGGTCCCTTTTGGGGTACCCTAAATAATAGGTGCCGTATTATAATAAGGACCCAAAAAGGGACCATAATTTTGACAACCACCCACATGGAGAGAGAGCGGAAGGAGAGTGGCGAGGTAGGGAGGGGAAAGACAGGAAAGGAGGCTGCTGGGAAAAAGTGCTCGTCCTTTCAAGGTACTTCCACATTTTAACAGCTCGACAATGTTCGTCTCGTGTGCTTTGGCTGGAGCAAACGACCGGAGCACGGGCTTTGAATGTGGCGGTGTCGGAATTTTTCCTTGTCGATACCGTCTCAGGCAGAAATGATTTGCGATGCCTTTCATCTCGGAGTGCTCGGGGCACCAGTACCTGCTCTGCTGGATGCTTAGACGCAGCAATCTGTGAGTGACGATGGCACATGAAGAACTTGCATCTATGCGCACGGCAAGACATGGCCGCTAGAGCTCGATGCCATCTCTGCATTACTCCGAACGGCGCACTCACCACTACTAGTCGCATCGCAAGCGTCGCAGACCAGGACCAATGCGCGGCCTCACAACATGCCACATCAAGAGAATTCGCTGCATTGCATCATGTGCCATGTCTGTGGCCTCGCAGCCAACAGTTGGGGTCCGGGCAAACGGCACAAACCCTGCCACCATGGTGGATATCCTTGGTCACATGGGGTCGTCCCATCCAGTCGAACAATGCCCGGCACTAGATCTCGCACCTGCTGAGCTGTGCAACTCCCTTCTATTCTGTACTTCCATGCAGAGAGAGGTCAGGGCAGGGTGTTGAGTTGACATGATGCGCAACGATGCAGGTGGCAGCAAAGCGTTCCTGGGAAGTGTCTTGTAGTAAGCATTGAGCCACAACATGGTTCAAGGGTTGTTTCGACCGAGATATTTCGCTGTTCTTACAACGCGCCATGCATGCCGAAAAAATCCGTCTTCTTGAATTTGCATTTGTGATGCGAAAGCATTACTGTAGATAATCAAGAACCTGCATCATTCTTGTGACATCATGCCTCGCATCGGAAGTCTCGCTGTCTGATGTCTGAGATTACCTGAGGCAGCCACCCAAGCAGAAGAGCACTCTGAGCAGCGCCCAACCACTGAAGTGCTCGCCTTTCACGTCAGCGCGGCAAAATCGTACTGCAAAGTGGAAATAAAGAAACCCAAGGTCTTTTTGGCTGCAGCTCTCCATTCACAACAACAGCGAGATCGCTGCACTTCCAAAATAACCGAACGGATCTGAATCCAAAGTGTTGGGTTTTGCCGCTTGCAGGCCCCAAATACCCGGCAGGGCACCGAGCGCATCTGCGCTCTTTTGTCGAAGACAAAGTTCGCTCCTTGAAAGTGGCCACCATCTGGAAACGCCTCGCCGACCAGATCCACCAAACCGCACACGAAATGCGGTGTTGCGCTGCGCAGGTTTCAGGCCTCCAGGTAACGGTGGATGCCACCTTCGAGTTGAAACCTTCCAAAGGCTTCCGTCCAAGCTTTCAACAGCAAAGCAGAAAGCAGGGAAGTGGCGCACACAGGGGTGGAACTGTCGCCAAGGTCGTTGAGACGGCGTCGCAGGTAGGCTGATGCCTCAAGGACGCCACAATCAACATGTAAGACAGCACAGCCAAGCCTGGTCAGCCACAACACAATCAAAGACAAGTTGTGGACAGGAAGGGGTGAGCAAACGATCCCCCTCACTCACCACTTCAAGCTGGTGAAAGAGCTCCTACACTCTCTGTAAACGGCTGCGTATGGCTAGGTGAGCAACCTTTTCGCACCGTATGCCTCCTGTACCTCGGCATCACTGGGAGATTGCGAAGCTGTTCGACCCACCAGTAATCACCAAATGTCGATCTCATGGAAAAGGCCGTGACAGTACAGCATCACGGTGCGACCCCGCAGTTCCTGTCAGGCTACAGCTATTCAGCTATTGAGGCATGAAGTTGATCGAAAGGACAAGACTTACGTATCTTAATCACGGCACGCCGTGCCTGTATGTTGTCCTTTACGTATCGGGGCCATTGAGCTGTGTGCCTGATGAAAGCTGATGGCGAGCTCCGGTGGACCGGCGGTCACGGCCTCAGCTCGTGACGTCATCCCCGGATCGAGGGCCCCATCAAAATGGCCCACATCGTACCTGGTGTGTTGTGCCGCACGTCGTGTTCGAACGCGGCCATTCAGTTCAAACGAGTACCTGCTGTTTTCCACAGGGGCACTCGAACGTGTTCCGCACATCAATGATCCGCAATCTGTGCATGAACCAGACTCGAAAACACTCACGTAAACTGCGCTGATCAGGTGCTGTCGAATAGCTACAAGTACCACACTCCCTCTGGCAAAGTGTGGCGCTTGACCAGGCTGCAGCAGCATCTGAGCCATCCACTCCTCCGAATTTTGAAGGAGTCGCGAATGGAACCTGTGCGGGGACGTGTCTGCCTCCTAGGGTGATGGCCAATGACATGGCCGGTCGCACTCTTCGGGCGACAGGTGCGTCCCGCCCTGCCAGATCCACAATAGCACAAATCATGAACCACACCGCGGTGGCTCACTGTCGCAGCCTCGGCATGAACATCCAAGGGCTTCGATTCTTGAAGCCCGAAGCCAACGAGCTCCGACACCTTGCAGCTTCCAGTGCATCACATGTGGCCAATCGAACATCACAATCATTTTTTGGAATGGTTTCGACCGATTCGCCACGCCTGTTTGACGACAAAGTCAGGGAAAAGACTTTGCTGAGACCTTGGCACCCAGCAAACCCATGATGCTTACCCATGGCTGGCCAACTCAATCCACATGTGCTTCTTGGCAAATCAGACTTCAGGCCTTCTTATCTTGGGAATAGACTGATTATCCACTTAACTCGAATTGGATTTGCCCGCCGTTTGTTCGCAATCACACGACACGCTGTGCTCCACATGCACATGTGTCGCTGCCGGTATGTCGCTGCACCCCTCGTTTTCAGGCTGCGAATGATGTGGCTCAGCATTTGACGTGTCTCAAGCTTTGTTTTGCGCTCAGTCTGGTTGGATGCGCTAGCGGCTAGCGTTGAAGACTCCTTTTCTTCGCGGAACGGTGGCTGTCGAGGACAGTCGCTGTCTAGGACACACAACAGCCCGCATGAGCTAATAAAAAGCCAGGCTTAAGCTTAACGAGTGTACGAAACAAATGGTGTGGTGGCGGAGTTAGTCCTGTGGGAGTCTATAATGAGTTTTTTTTTTTTTGCAGAAAGCTGAGGCTCGGGTTCTACGTGGAGTTTACCTAAGCTTTGCGCTTTGAGACTGAGGACAAGAATCTCGAGGTTTTCGATGCTTTCTAAAGGGTTTAGGAGGGCTCGGGGCTCGGGTTCTAGGTGGGGTTGACCTACGTAAGGCTTGTGCTTTGGGACTCCGGACAGCTTCCTTGCTTTCGCGGGATTAGGATGGCTGAGGCTCGGATTCCAAGCCAACCAAGGTCAAGGGGGTCATGGTCGGGGGGGAGGGGGGGGCGAAGGGCCCACTAAACCCGCCACCGCATTAGACCTTTTGTACTAACATACCTGTAACAACACTCCAAGTAAGCACTCGGCGATTTTCAACAAAAGTCTTACATACACTCTTTGGAGCGTTTACACCCGCCTCGGAAAGGGACGACAAATGGGTATAGCGGCCGACACCAGACTCGAAGTCAGAACGCACGCCCCAAACTTCGCCTCATAAGCCGGTCCCAATAACAGTTTTCAGGATTGTAGCCATCTGGGGCTGCAGCACCAGAGCTTGTTTCGGCTCGAAAGATCGTATAGGTCAAGTCGCCTGCCTTCGCCAACCAGCTTAAGCCAGTTCTGTGAAAGAAGCCATGGACATCCACCGGGTCACGGTAGAGGGCGGCCACGCTCGGCCGTCTGGATGGAGATGCCCAAACGTCGCATATCGGAACCTCGTATAGTAGGCTGCTCCGACCCTCCGCCTCGCCAGCGCCGCCCTGCATTCCTCCTCGAGCTGTGGCAAAACCATACCCTGCGGAACCCACGCCAAAGAGCGCTTCAGCGAGGTCGTCCGCCTGGTCCTCGGCAGGTTTTTCGCCCAACTGTTTTCGGCTTCGGTGCTTCCCCGTGAGGCGACACGCATCATGAAATTGGAGGACCGCAGCGGGAACATCTGCAGAACCGACACCGCCATGGTGCCAATCAAGGCCGCGTCCTGCTGTGACCTTGCTCGGCCTACTCCTTGACCACCAGTGTCCCGGTAGTCTGATAGTTGTCAAAGGCAAAGTCACGGGCCGCTTCAACGCCATGCTCTCGGCGCCACCGCCCTGCCAGCTGGCCCGGCATGGTAATGAGGGCCGGCCCCTCCCCAAACACTTGGAGTACGAATCTGAACCGAGCACGTTTCACGCCAACCCGACACAAGGCAACGGTTAGTTAAGGCAAGGCAACTCCTGCGAGCACTGCGAACACGAAGTGGCCAAGATGGGCACTGAGCAAGATAAAGTGCCTGCACCCAAGGTTGGTGGTTCACTGGCTCACACGAAGCACAACGGCTCACAGCCGTAGAAAACAGAAGAAGAAGCAACAGCGCACCGGCCCTGGGCCGGCCCGTTTTCACATGAAAACCATGGACTTTGTCGCCGCATGCACAGATGTCACAAAGGTGAGCGCCAAAGGGCGTCCCAGCCCGGCACCTATGCAGGACCTACACACATCTGAAACAATAAGCTTGCATGCGGCGAGTCACAACGACGGCAATCCAAGGGCGTGAGCGCAAGACCGGCAGGCAGCCAACAGCACCGCAGCCAGCCTCGGTTGCCCCAAGCCACATCCAACGGCCGGGGTGTATCTGGCATCATCTGGCTGCCCAATCCGCTGGATGAGCCGGGAGGCGTGAGTGGGCAAGATCACAACCCTGAGGGAAGATCCAAGATCTGCAAGATACCCAAGCACTCAGGGCTTTCGGCGCCCACGCCACTCCATACATCTCCATGCTTGCAGCCGGGTGCAAAATGGATTCCTCGGTATGGTGGGCCATTTAGAGAAAAACATGTTCCACGTCCCACAGGTCACCCCTGTACTGAAAATGAGACAGGCTCACCAGAAAAGTAGCGTCCCGGCTTGAGCCAAAATCAGCCTTCCAAAGGCCTGTCCTGGCTTGAACCCCTCCCGGTTGGGTGATGGATGCCTGGTGAGTTAGCGCACAAAATGGATGGCACCCAACTCCTGTAAGCTGACCGTCCGCATAGTAGAAAAAAACACTTTGCCAATGGCAACAAGGGTGGCGTCCTGTCATTGCGATATGGCTCAGAGAAGCGAGTGCATGACTTCGGCAGCAGACCAAACAATGGAGAAAACCATTTTCAAAGCCTAACTCATGGATGTAACTTCAACAGGGCGTCAACCGGGCTAAGGCTGGAACGCAGCACTCCTGGAAAGGACTTGAAACTCCAAAGAAACTGAAATTGGAGCACCACCGGATAGTACGCTCCCAAGCAAGCTTTCCAGACCAGTCTGATGTTAAAACAGAGGACAGCAGTCGCACACATCCAGGCACCACCTACTCTATGCTTGCTCTTCGAAGCAGCTGCACTGCATCCCGACAACCTCGAAGTCTGGTTCTCAAGTGCATGGGTGGCTATTCCTCTTCCAGTCGATCCGGGTGTTGAAGAAGCGTTGCACCGCAACCTCCAGTCGACTCAACAGTTTCAGTCACTAGCTCTCCTGGCTCTGAAACACCACACCCTAAACCCTAAACCCTAAACCCTAAACCCTAAACCCTAAACCCTAAACCCTAAACCCCAAACCACGCCTCGTAAGCTGTCACTGCAGCTGAGGCCCCCTGGACGGTGCCATTGATGCCCTGGCTCGCGAGATGCGTGGGGGGCCCTGTGCTTTGTATTCCCAACTCTACTACACAATTTAGGGTTTAGGGTTTAGGGTTTAGGGTTTAGGGTTTAGGGTTTAGGTTTTAGGGTTTTGGGAGCCCTTATGACACGGCTATCCATCTTGCGATGAATTTTGCAGACTACAAAGGTCTGGGCTGCGTGCTGCGCGCATCTTCACCACGCTAGAATCGAAGACTTCACGGCCCCGGCAGCTTTGGCAGTCCCTTTCAGGTGCTACGAATCGTAGATGAAGCAAAGGTCTGCCAAGGTTCCCAGAGACTCCAATATCCCTTAATTCAGGAATATACCTTAAATTATAGTAGGATCCCTAATATGATTTAAGGTATATTCCTTAATTAAGGGATATTGGAGTCTCTGGGTTCCTGGTTCCGGCTGGACCCTCAGGCGTCAGGAAACTGCATTCCGTGGACACCGAGCTGCTGTGTTTCACTGAACCCACATGGGCCAATCATACGAGAACAAAACCCCCCGGTGCCTCCAAGGCCACCAAAACGCGGCCAGAGAGGCTTAGCCTTGCAGTAAGGCGGAATCAGCGGAATCACGCATGCCATGCCCGGTTTGGCGGAAGTTTGCACATGCTAGAAAATGGAGCCTTTCCAAGCACCGACAGATGCTGACATCATCTCTGGTTCTGTTGCTCAGACGTGCGCTCTGCTCCAAGTCGCTGCTGCCTTGGGCTCCGAGCACTGCGCTATGAGACTACCGCCACGAATAGCCATGCTTTTTGAGGCCACATGGCCGCAGATCTGCAAAAATGGAGTGCACGCTTCTGGGAAAGCACAGGCGTCGCAGAAGTAGAAGAATCTCGTGGCACGTCATGCCAATCATGCGGCAAAACATCAGCTTGGACATCCCGCCGGTTAGCAGAGTGAAGAATTTGGGAGTGAAGGCTATGTCTGGCATGACTCCGAAAGCTCCGACAGCCACCCAACAGGGACCCGCCGTGACCTGCGGCCTTCGGACTTCGTCTCTGGACTTCTGAAGTTTAGGACAGTTTAGCCACTGGCAGGCCCCAGGGCGGGAGACCAGCAGCCCTTCGAAGAGAGAAGCGTCATTTGCTTCACCGCGGCTGCCGGTTTCCGCTTTGAGGATCGAAGCTTTCGCCACGAATAAGCTAAAGCACGGGAAGGATTTGAGTGCTCAGGTCTGCAGCATTCGGCAGAATGACTTGCAGGCCGAGCGCCAGTTGATCTGGCAATTTAAAGATTTAGAATTAGTGGCAGACAGCCAGGCGGTGGCGTTGGCGCCACCGCTTCCTTTCGCCACGAAAATCGCTAGAACTTGCAGAAATACCACACATACTGCACTCAGTGCATCTATGTGTGCCGTTGCTATGCGGAATGTTGAAGAAGGCACTCGCGAGATTTCAAAATCACAAGCTCTTGTGCTTTACCCTCCAAAACAAGAGGAGGATGAACGACCTCTGTTGAAAGGTCGTGCCGTGCGGTGCCCACTTCAGGTGCAAATTTTACCAATGCCATCAGACTGCATAACTGTGAGAGCTTCCGGCGTGAGCCTATTCCCCAGCAAGCATGCTGAGAAAAGTGTTCGGCTATCCTTGCAACACATGCATTCGTTCTTAGCTGGGCGATTTAATTGGAAAGGCCAATCGGAAGTGTCTGTGCAAACCCAGGACATGAACACCTGCGGAGATGTGCTCGTGCACCATGGGCTTAGGGTAAAATGATGGCACTAGCCAGCATCTTCCGTCTCCTTGAACCCCTTGCTTGCCAGGAGAGAGTCAAGCTATCACAGCACGCGAATGCGCAGCTGGCTGTTGACATCAGCCGCCCATGACGGTGGACTGGAGTCCTCAGAAGCGCAGCAGGTTGGACTCATTCAAACATGGACATCCAGGTGCAATCATTGCAGAGAAGTCCGGACACGTAAACCGAGGCTGGGGCCCTCAGCCCTCGGCTTTTGACTTGAGATGGCATGGAGGAACCAAAACACGAAGCAACGCTCTCGGTGGCCAGGGTTTAGTGACAGGTTTATGAAAAGATGCGAGTTTGTCTCCAAGCGGCCCCACAGGGTCCTTGTAGGCCTGAGGAGGGACCAAGGCCTGGACCAAAGCGGGGTACCACCAATGTGTGACATGCGAGACAAATTTGCAGTTTGGCAGCTGTGCATCGTTTCATCTCTGCATCTCCGACCTTACCATGCTGGAGCCGTGCCGGTATTGCGAACCCGGCTTCGGATTACGAAGTGATGGAAGCCGCTTGGCGGGGCTGGGATTTGCAGCCGAGACACTGCCACCTGAAACATCATCCACGTGCGTCGCAGTGCGTTCATTTGCACATATTGGACGTTGTGTTTCTTGCATATGCCTGATGCATTAGCCGCATTGCCGCACATCACAGCTCCAGCAGCAGATTCACAGGCAAGCAGCTTTTCACAAGTGGCTGGAGCTTCCGGTACCTGCGTTCCACCGTTGTAAACAGAGAGACTGAGGCGAGACCGACGTCGAAAGCCATCGCATGTGCGGCTCGGTGCGGCACTGGAGCGGAGTCATATCTGGGAACATGTGATGTTCCACCTGATGAAGCAAGTCGAAAGTGCACAAGATGCATCATGCTCTCGGTCACGGTCACTGAAATGGCCTGATAGTTGAGCCAGCCGTAGACCGTATCAATCAAGTCCTGAGTTGCGACGAACTCTCAATTCGAGACGCACGGAAGAAAGCACCAGGCGCATAGAAGGTGCTACGTTTGTGTCAATTGGTCCATGGAACCCGCCACACCGGAGCCCTGTAGCCCATCCTAGCCCTGGCTTCGTCGCGCGTCGTGAGTCCTCATGCTCACAAGGGACTGAGCTCTCACACAAATGGACTGCTGGCCAGATTTGCGCAGCACTGGCATGCACCCCGATGTACGAAAGGTGCAGCTGGAGAATGATGATGATGATCGCGCGTGGCTGCTCTACTTCTGCACAGCTGCTGTGATTGGAGCTGGTGCAATGCAGGACTCAAGAGAGCGTATCACATTTCTCCATCTCCGGAGGGGGTTGCACCGCGGTTCGGTAGCTGTGAGTCCTCTCCCCCTGGTTCGCTTTGATGCTACAACTGCAAAGAGAAAAAGGAAGCACGCTCAACTCCCGGAGAGCACCCTAAATGCGCCAAGGCTGCGTTGCCAGTCTCAAAGTTGGCGGAGGAGTAGGTGCACCGCAAGAGAAACTCTGCAGAGTAAGCCTCTCCAGGTGAAGTATAGTATAGTATATTATATTATATTATAGTATCTTATATTATATTATAGTATATTGTATTATAGTATATTATATTATATTATAGTATCTTATATTATAGTATAGTATATTGTATTATAGTATATTATATTATATTATAGTATATTATATTATAGTATATTACATTATAGTATATTATATTATATCTCTGACCTGAGAGCCCGAGACTGGCATCTTCAGGTCTGATATCCTCAGTGCCCCTACCGGCCTCGGTCACAGATCCTATGTAGGTACGCAGGACTTCCTTGAGGATGCCTGTTCTTGAAGACCCCTAAACCCTAAACCCTAAACCCTAAACAAGACCCACAATGAAACATATCGCTGTGATTCGGGAGCTCTCCTTGCTTCTACACGTTGCCTTCACATCCTGCATCCCTGCCTTCGACTTCGCTCCATTACGTCTCGCCCCGGCTATTCCTTCAACTACTGTTCGCCTTACACTACCGGCTCAAAGCACCCTTGAGGTCCCTTGAGATCTCTAGACCGTCCTTGCAAGATGTGGAGTAGCGATACAGGTCGCCACCGGAGTGGTTGCAGGCAATTATGACCTCAGGCGATCGGGAAACTAGCCAGCATCGGTCTCAGAACAGCAGGCGTTGACAACATGCTCCGTGGTCTCAAGGTTGCTTCGTGAATGACAAAGATCTGCTGTCTTCGCAGGCCCTGACAACCACACCACCGTCCGCAGAGGAGCGAGATCCGGTGCAGCAACACACGAAAGACTAAACTGCTCTGCGCCACTCCTACAATTGCACGATACCATGATTCCACGCTGCTACCGAGTTACAAAGGAATGCGCGTTGGAAAATAGGTCGGCCACCACGGATGTCATCAACACCCGCAGAGCGGCCTCTCGTGCGTGAATGTATGCGGGTCCGTCTCTAAACTTCATGCACGACTTCGTGAGCGACGTGAACCTGGATTTGCAATAGTGAAAAGGTCACTGAGTTTCTCTGCAACTACACACCTGCCTGGTTCGGGGTGATAGAGCTAGGCCAGAGTCCGGCTTGGCCAAGAAGTAGCGGCCACACCTGAGCACAGCTGGAGTCGTCTCACGTGGGCATCCTAATCACCGATCATGTCAGACTGTACGATGCAAGACCTCACGGACTTCCGGGAGCCTTTGAACACCTATTTCGTCACTTGCACCATCCCACACGAGCAAGGTGCACAATTTCATCAAGGGCACGCGCGAAACTGAGTCCGCTCCTTTTCACAGCCTAGCTGAGGCGATGACTGCTGGAAGGGCCACTGTGGCCATCATGGGCAAAATCACGCCAAACCTTGAAGACAGCGCCCATCTTCCCAAGTGCAGCTAAAGTGCTTACAAGCCGTGGACATGACAGGGTCACTGGGGACGTGGCCACTGAAAAAAGAAGACCATCCAGAAGACTGCTTTCTTGACATTTCCGCATGCCAGTGCCTGCTGTCCGACCGAGATTCTACAAACCATGCAGTGGTATTTAAAAACCGCAGAAAGCAATGACCCCCTAGAATTTGCCTGAAGTGGTCGCTTGACCCAGTCGAAGACAACAACCTCGGAAAAGATGTCTCACTGTATCACAGCAGATGACTAAGCCAAACATGAAAATTGCAAGTCACTAAGTAGGACGCTCTCTAGCACGTCCGTAATATCTTGTTGCTTCGGACGGGGTTCAGACAATGGACGTGCAACTGGGCAGGCATGGGTATACACCACGGCGAGAGCTGGCAGGTCGACGAGCTACAGGGGACAAGTCCAGAACACTATCACAACCCCGAGGACATTTCAGAAGGCAGGCCGGCTACTTAGTACCTTGATGACAGCATGCGCATGCAACAGGATTCCGAACACGGACAAGACTCGTTGACAATGAGTCGATGGTTGTACTTGGAACAGCTTCTTACCACATACAACTTCTACATGGTGTGGTACTACTATTGGCCTCGTGCCGTCACCGGATTCCCTGTCGCAAATTGTGTGAGGTGAACCTGAGCTGCTGGCCGGATCAGTCTTCTTGTCATCAGCTGGCCAGTTTTTTGCCAGCCAGCTTTCTCGCTTCGAGTTCATCAGCTCCTGTTGCACGAAAATCGACCAGTACACAGCCCGCGCCTGGGTGGATGTAATGCTCGGTGCATTCCTGTCCTTGAACGTGTTGGGAGAGTAGTAAGTGAACTTCCAGGTGAAGACCCACATGATCATCGAAACGTACTTCAGGGCCTGCCCAAAACGTCCAAAAGCAGAAGCAAGACGGTCCCATCCACTTCGGATTCCTACATTGCCCTACATCTTTACCAAGCCTGGCACTGAAACCTCGGGTCTGAAGCCCACTTCTCATGCTACACTTCAGGGTGTGTGCCCCAGCTGATGCTGCGCGTTTGAGACCTATGGCGTATGGCTGTGCAGATTTAACACGTCTCTAGCTGCACGTAGCGCAGCAAGGCCACGAGTTAGCAGTGCAGCCAGCCAGAAAAGCATGCAGATGCTGACAGAGCCTTCATTGCCATGTCTACTATCCTGCCAGCCCCCCCCCCCCCCACCGATGGAAGCGGCATGTTCCGGAGAATCTCGAAATTGTGCTCGACAAGGTCTGGATCCTTCTCCTCCGACAGGTAGTAGTGATGAGCCTCCACCAGACTTGTTGTGCTTGTATCTGCCGACAAACTGAATCAAGCTGTCCGCTTCTGGCCTTGTTGTGCTCCACATCCTCAGATGTTTGCACTGGCATGACAGCCACACATTATCTGAACTCTGTGATGTGCTATGAGCACGGCCCGTCTAGTTCGAACATTATCAAAATCAAGCTCAAAGCAAGAATCCAACCTGAAGCCTTCAAAGGCCAGACTGCTTGGGAGGGGCTGAATGAATTTAGAGCTTTGAAGGTCTTTGCTTCATTGCTATGTTCGTTGCTGCGCCAAACTCTCAGTGGGGTCTTCCGCCGAACATGCCTACCTGGTGTCGATAATGAAGTCACTAAGCCGACAGTGACCGATCCTCAAACTCGTAACTGGAGCCACTGTCATGCGATCAGTGGACTTTCATTTCGAGAACACAGCTGGGGCGATTCAAAACTTCATGTAGTTTTACAACGCTCACTTGCTGTCTTTGGGCATACCACT
Source organism: Symbiodinium sp. CCMP2456 (assembly GCA_905221635.1). Classification (NCBI taxonomy): domain Eukaryota; class Dinophyceae; order Suessiales; family Symbiodiniaceae; genus Symbiodinium; species Symbiodinium sp. CCMP2456. Next base: position 14,537 of record CAJNDV010000659.1, read on the forward strand.
TTTCATGTGCTCTGGTTTGGCTCACTACGAACATGCTGCACAAGGGCACCACCTTTCTTCAAGCCTTTTGATTCTGAAATCTGTAATGCCAAGTCCCAAGCAAGAAAAGTTTTACTAGTAATTCACATCTGAGTCTCCCAAGCCTGTGGCATCATCCAGTCCATCCAATCGATAAAGCGGCGGATACCAATCGCAAAAACACCACGCCTGGTGAAGTCAGAACTCCCGAGATCCTCACTACATCAGGAAGTGCCTGCAGTCGATAAGGTTCAGCTAAGATGCTTGTAGTGCGACGGCAAGGCGTTGGGATGCGTTTTCTGAAGCTTGTCGAAGCCTGGCGGCTGTGCTCATTCCGAGGTGCTGCGACATTCGGATATGGGCGACCCTGTCACTACTAACCGTCTCATCATGCGTGCACCCAGGAACCTCCATGCGAAACGTGATGACCGATGATGGTCCACTTCATGCAACGGGCGAAGGAAATCATCAGGGCACCTGCACAGCTGAGAAGTGTAACGCAGTGCTCTCGAACGAAGCTCGGAGGGCACATAGGCCGCGTGTCCCTCTGACAGCTTGTAGACACTTACAGGCCATGAATGCCTCTACTAAGAGTCTAGCATCTAAGCGTCGACACCAAAAACCAAAGACTGCATAGAAAACGTCTACAGTGCATGGATGCATCCAGCTGAGAGCCCATAGTCAGGGCCTAGAGCCAGAACAGGCCAGGAGAAGTGTGGAAGAGCTGCACCCACCAGCAGCAGCGCATGACCTGCGTGCACAAACACTGTGCTGCTCCCACAGGCATGGGCCATGAAAGCGTCGCGGGGAAGTGCCGAGGTGTGCTACACCTAAAATACCGTGCAAGGAGAGCGGAGGGTAGGTGAAAAGGAGCAGGAAGGGGAGGAAAGCTGAGACCGAAGTAAACAAAAATGCTGGTCCTGGGCAAAGGTTAGTTTGCAGACCTCAATCAAGCCAATGAGTTTGGCAGAAGTTTGTTTTCACTCAAGCACCACTCTGTTCCTGGGCGACAAGAAGACATTGCTCCAGAGAAGTGGTGGTGGGTATATGGAACTGGAAAAAACGATGCCTCGGCTCTCACCAACAAAAGATGTCGGGAAACGCTGCACCCTAAAGCATATCAGTGCTGTGTAGTGAGCTGTTTCTAGTTTCCACAAGGCAAACGCTAGTGCACTAAGCAAGAACTACATTCGACCTTGATGGGAAACGGGGAGTGGCCTTCGAGAGACTTCAACGATGTTGATTCAAGCTCTAACTCTAAAGCATGCGGCTCGCCATCATCTTCGCATCGCTTTCATCGTGCTCTCATGAATATGCATCGCAATCGAAGTCATCATATCTGCAGGCAAGAAACCACCATAGAGCAGAACCTCAGTGTGCCATCACTGTCGAAAGCTGAGCGGCAGATTGAGTGTCGCAGTTTTCTCCTTTGATCCTATGATATTTGCACCCGTTCCAGCAGAGCACCTGCGAGGTCAGCACCAAACCTTGCAAGTGTCGCGCGTCTTCTTCTGTGGCCTCTCCCACTGCTGCCTTCACAAACTGCAAGCTTGACCCTTGCACTCAAAGCACTCATTCCAATGAAGACGGTGAAGGTTCGGGTGGCTGCGGGCCTTCGCTTCCTTGACATCTGCCACGAAAGCAGCTGGGTCGAAGCTGCTGTCGAGCACGTAAGTTTCTGACCTCGGACACAGGTCGCCAAGGCTTGAAAATGGCAGTCAACGGAAATGTTTGCATGCTCTCCCGCTGAGGGCAGTGCTTACACATGGAGCCTTCAAAGCCGGCGGCGTAAGGCAAGGAAAATCTGCTTCAGCCGGCTGCAAATGCTGCGCACAAGATGAGCGAGACATGCTGCATTCGGCCATGGGGAGGTGCAAACACGAGGCATCGAAGGGTTTGCTAACACTCTGTGGCCCCGTCTCTTCGGCCAACTCTGCAGCGCCCTCTGCACCGAGGCCTGATACCAATGACAAAGTGTCCACCAGTTTGAAGTCACGACCGCTGCGGTCGAGAGTGTGGTTTGCGGGCGTCCTTGGTAGCAGTAGAACAGAACCACCACCGTCTCGTCACCGCCATCTGTCCCAATGCCTCGCAGGTCCAGTCGCACTATGACACTGTAGTAACAGGATAGTAGATGTGTAGCAGGCGTCAGGACCTGTGACAGAAACATACGCGCACGCACACACACACACACAACCCCCACCCACGCACACACACACACACACACTGATGGATCCGGCCAAGAGCAAGAGAGGGAAG
>CAJNDV010000660.1:0-13272 GCA_905221635.1 Symbiodinium sp. CCMP2456
TTTAGGGTTTCTTTAGGGTTTAGGTGCTTGTGATTAGGGTTTAATAAGCACCGTAGACAAAATAGGGGTAGTTCTCGAAATTAGGCTCCTTTTTCAGGTCCCCAGAATAATACGACACCCTTATAAACAGTTTAATGGGACCCTAATAAACCCTAAACCCTAAACCCTAAATCCCAAACCCTAAGCCCTAAACCCTAAACCACCATATAAAACCACCAATAGAAGAAAAAGAAGCATCTTCGCCGATCTGCCGAGCTGCTTTCGGGCCGAGCCCAGAGCGCAGGAGGAGGCCGGCACTAGCGTAGCTCCTTGGGGGTTTCGTGGGGTTAGGGTTTAGGGCTTCGGGCTTCGGGCTTCGGGTTTAGGGTTCGTGGGGTTAGTAGAAGTCTATAGAGTTAGGGTCTAGGGCTTAGGGTTTAGGGTTTAGGGTTTAGGGTTCGTGGGGTTGGTAGAAGTCTGTAGAGTTCAAGTGGAAACAAAAGAGAAATGGCTACGACTGGGTGAAGCTTGGCGACAAAAGCTGCTCTAGACCCGACCCAACCTGAAGAGGGATAATGGCTGTAGTTTTCTGAATTAGGGTCCTTTCGAGGGTCCTTTTATGAGGGTGCCGTACTATTTTGGGGACCTAAAAAGGAGCCCTAATTTAGAAAACTACCCAACAAACTGATGGGTATGGTGATAAACACGGGGATGCCGACGGTTATGATTTTGCAGTAAGCGGTGAAGCTGATGGCGATGCTGCGGCTCAGGAGTAATAATACTCACATGAGGATGATGAGGCTGACGATGAGGATGCGGACGAGGATGATGATAATGTTGATGATGATGGTGATTCCAGTGATGATGACGACGACGATAACGCGTGCTACAGCTAGGACAGTTACAGATATCATCCCAGCAACCGCAACAACCGCGACCATGATGAGATTCGGCAGCAGCAACAGCAAGAAGAGCAGCGGCAGAAGCAGCATCATCAACAGCAGCTGCAGCGGGTGATGACCATCGCTGCTTCTCGCTTGCTGTTGGCGTTCTAAACCCTAAGCCAGCACCGCATCAGCATCCGTCCCATTTCCAGGCTCCAGCTGGAACGCCTACACGCCTTGAGACCCTGAGTGTCCAAGTACCAAACTCTCCCAAATGGGTTTAGGATTTAGGGTTTAGGGTTTAGGATTTAGGGTCTAGGGTTTAGGGTTTAGGGTTTAGGATTTAGGCTGGTAACCTACACCAATAGCCTCCATTGTACTTCCTTTTTCTGGGTAACCAATCCTATGGTTAGGATCCTGTAGTTCAAAATTGGTGAACCAAAAAACAAAAGGAACTACAGTGGAGACTTTGGGCATAAATATTGTCCGAGACCCAAGTACCTAATTAGTGTGTGTTTTGGACCCTAAACCCTAAAACCCTAAACCCTAGGGCAACTTATAACATGGCCTGTCGGTTTCGAAGGCAGGCTAACGTGGTGTTCCCCATGTGAATCACGAGCCCTTGACCCCAGACTTCTAGGCCCTGTGAGCCTGAAATATGAAAAACCTGTACGAAACTCTTATGAAACCCTTCTCAAGCCGAAAAAACCCGAAAATAGAAGCCTCAGAAATTACCCTATACTATTTTTTTTTTGGGGGGGTTCCTTATTATGAGTAGAGTATCATGGGCCCCAAAAGCCCTAGTCTATGTATTAACGCCGCTCCATTAAACCCTAAGCCCTAAATCCATTAAACCCTAAACCCTAAACCCTAAATCCACTAAAGCCCTAAACCCATTAAAGCCTGAACCCTAAACCCTAAATCCACTAAAGCCCTAAACCCTAAACCCTAAATCCATTAAAGCCCTAAACCCTAAACCCTGAATCCATTAATGCCCTAAATCCATTAAAGCCTGAACCCTATAAACGAAAGCCCGATGCCCCGGAACCCCCAATCTCGTCAGACGTCGGCTTGCCTCCCTGCCCATAGGCCCCATAGTAGTTCCTTTTTAGGGTTTAGGGTTTGGGATTTAAGGGTTTAGGGTTTAGGGTTTAGGGTTTATTACCTTATAGGATTCTATATATATATATATTGATATAGATATAGATATATATATATATATATATATATATATGAATGAATGAACCCCCCAAAATGAACTACTTGAGGGCCTATGGGTGCAGACGAGAGTCCCACAGGAGACAACCACTTCATGCCTGCCAGCTTTAGGGTTCCAGGGTTTGGGGTTTCGGGTTTTTAGGGTTCAGGGTTTATTGGTTTAGGGTTTAGGGTTTGTTGGTTTAGGGTTTATTGGTTCAGGGTTTATTGGTTTAGGGTTTAGGGTTTGTTGGTTTAGGGTTTATTGGTTCAGGGTTTATTGTTTAGGGTTCAGGGTTTATTGGTTTAGGGTTTAGGGTTTATTGGTTCAGGGTTTATTGGTTTAGGGTTTAGGGTTTATGGGTTTAGGGTTTAGGGTTTGTTGGTTTAGGGTTTGTTGGCTTAGGGTTTAGGGGTTTAGGGTCTAGAGTTTTAGGGTTTAGGGGTTTAGGGGTTTAGGGTTTAGGGTTTTAGGGTTTAGGTTTTAGGGGTTTAGGGTTTAGGGTTTAGGCAGAGTCTACCGGACCTGTAAAGAACCTACCTTTTTAGGGTCCCTTATTCTGATGTCCTTATAGAAATCCTTAGCAAAGGTAGGTTATTTAGGGTCCAGGTAGGGTTTACTGTTTCAGAGTTTCTAGGGGCTTCGGGCTTTAGGGTCTGGGGTTTAGGGGTTTAGGGTATCGGGGAGTCTTCGGCGTGGCGAAGGCACGACCTCCCCAGCTGCCACTCACTGGCGTCTGCTCTTGGAGGATCCAATTTAGGGGCCTTAATGATTAGAATGGGGTTTTGGGGCCCATTATACTCTAGTTATAATAAGGAACCCCCCACAAGAGTATTTTTGTAGTTATTAAGGCCCCTACATTATTTCCTCAGCGCCGACGGCGTTTGCTCTGTTTTGCTTGGCACGTCCGCTTGTCGACTGAGCCAACTCTGCTCGCAGGTCGGCATTCTCCTTGAGTAATGTAGGGGCCTTCATAATTTCAAAAGGGTTTTGGGGTATATTACACTATATTTATAAGAAGGACCTCCAGAAATAGTATAGGTAATTATTGAGGCCCCTAGAATAGGGCCACATTGCGACCTTCTGACGCCTGAAACTCCTCAGGGCGGCGGAGCTCTTGGACCTCTCTATCCAGCTTGTTGATGTGCTCGCGCAGACGAAACGTCTCCGCGGTGTGCTTTCGACATTGTCGCTCTAACGGAGACTCTGTCTTGCTCGAGTCGAGCCAAGATAGCTGATACCCCATGCCCGCACTCAAGGGTAGATCGACGACACTGGAAATCCGCAGCTTTTGGTAAAGAGCTCCTGTATAACCTCAACAGTCAACATGGAATATAGAATTCATGAGAGCAGGGATAAATAGTTACAGTATCCCTTACTATGCAACTATACAGAAAAATAAACCATGGTAAGCCATTGTTGACGTCGTTATGTTGTTCCGAGATGTTCCGGACTTGCCGGTGAATTCCCTCGATTCTTCTAGGCATTTGGCATATATGGACATCGGTCGCGAGGTTACGTAGCCAACCATTTGTGCGCAATGCCCACTGTTCTCTAAACCCTAAACCCTAAATCCTACACCCTAAACCCTAAACCCTAAACCCCTAAACCCCTAAACCCTAAACCCTAAACCCTAAACCCACTGTTCTCTGCATTGGCCGGCTTTCCAACACTGTCCAACTGCTAAACTGCAGGTCGTCGTCTCCGACCTTGGAACCCTACACCCTGAACCCAGAATCCTACAGCCCTAATTAATGCCCAAACCTAAAACCCTAAACCCTAAACCCTACCATCCTAAAGCCCTACACCCTTAAAAATCTAAAACCCCTAGAATCCTGAAGCCCTGAACCCTTAAAACCAAGCCTTAAAACCCTTATAAACCCTACATCGTTGATGGTCGTTGCCTCCAACCTTGGAGTCCAGTCTCTGGTCCCGATTTTACGGTTGCCACGGGTGGAAGATTAGGGTTTAGGGTTTAGGGATTAGGGATTAGGCTTTAGGGATTAGGGTTTAGGGTTTAGGGATTAGGCTTTAGGGATTAGGGTTTAGGGTTTAGGGATTAGGGTTTAGGGTTGAGGGTTTAGGCTTTAGGGATTAGGGTTTAGGGTTGCAGAAAAGCAGAGGACGGCGTCAAAAGTTGAAAGGGATCGGGGATGTTAGGCCCCTTATTTTGGGGTCCTAATAATAAGGATGCTATTAACTAGGGTGCTATATTAGGGTCCCCTATTTTCGGAACCCCCTATATTGCTCTGGGTCTAGGGTTTGTTCGCCGGCACTCGCTTTCGTGGTTCTCCAGGAGCCACCATCTGCGAAGGATCAAAACATGATCAACGGCGCATGGCCGCAGAGAGCATAGGAGCATATGGGTAGTTGTCAAAAATTATGGCCCCTTTTTGGGTACCCTAAATATTAGGTGCCGTATATTTACAAGCACCCAAAAAGGGACCCTAATTTTGACAACCACCCATATTATAGGGTATGGGGTTAATCAGGGTTTGACGGATTATCAGGACCGCCCAAGCGCGCGTTACATAATAGAGCCCTTTCACTGCGCACGGTCCTTAATATCGTGGGTGCTTGGGGTATAACAGAGAGGAACTAGGAGTCTCGATCAGGGTTTAAGTTTCGGCCCTCAACCCCAAAGCAATATCCATGAGTGATGGAGTGTATTGAGCTGAGCTGCCTGGCATAGACCTGCTTGGTCTCTCCGAGTCCAACTTCCTCTGGGCTTTGAAGTAGAAAGGGAGAAAAAAGTATAGACTTGTATTCTATAATGGTTGCTTCAAGGAACAGGTCCCAAAACAAGTATTAAAGTATAGACTTTTATTCTATAATGGTTCCTTTAAGGAACAGGTCCCCCCAAAAAAGTATTAAAGTATGGTACGGTTCCTGTAAAAAACAGGTCCCACAAAAAGTATTAAAGTATAGTACTCCAAAGCCCTGTCCTCCACGTATTCCACGCCGACGGCCTTTTGGCCATCGAGGAGGACTCGAGAGGCCCGAGCATGCTCTTGGACCTCGGTTGGGCGGTTGTGCGCAAGGCCTTTGGGGTTTAGGGTAGGGTTTAGTATTTCGGGTTTAGGGGTTTAGGATGTAGGGTTTAGGGTTTAGGGTTTAGGGCCTCGCACTTTAATGCGTGACCTGCTTGATGCCTGTATCTGGCTCCCTTGATGTCCGAAGCTCTCACACAGTGGATGTGCTTGTTCCAAGCAGGCAAAGCAAAACAGAGATCAGGGAGTCGTGATGCTCCTACTGCAAGATGCTTCTCTGCGAACGACGAACGGAAAGTACGGCCGAATCTGATGATGTAACTCGATGTTCTGGAAGGACGTGTAATGCCATTTCTTGCACTGCCCTCCCAATCTTTAACGTTCGGCACAAGCAGCCCCTGCATGCTTGGACGAAAGTTCGGGCTCATGGCCCTAAACAGCCTGAGCACCTGAATTGCCCCTAAACCCTAAATTTCCTGAAGCCAAAACCCAAACGCCAAAAACCTGGACCTGAATCCTTAAACCCCTAAGAACCATAGAGCTAGTCCGACTTGGACTCAGATACCCTAAACCCTAAATCATAAACCCCTAGACCCCTAAACCCCTAAACCCTAAACCCCCTAACCCCAAACCCCTAAACAACCCCCAAACCACTAAACCTCTAAACCCCTAAACCCTTAAAGAGCAGGGCTACTTCCGGTCTTCCTGTGGTTGTCTGCAAGCAAAGCTGGTATACTGTAGTTTAGAAGTATACAGGAACGTTCAGGGGATACTGCTCCTATTTGTTCAGAGTTGCTTAGGCCCCTGCAAGCTTGAAGGTGTGACGTTGTTCGAAAGTGTCACGTTGTTCGAGCTTATCCCTAGGGATCAAAATAGCCCAAACGCCTTATATAGTATGGTCTTTGGGCCCAAAAGCCTTAATATATGAGTCCTTAGATCCCCAGGGTATTGGCTTGGCGTTGAACATCGCAGGGCCTCAGAAACCGATGACCTTCAACGGTCTGGGGGTTTCCGAAAATAGGGGGCCCTAATATAGTACCCCAAATAATAGGATCCTTATTTAAGGACCCCCAAAAAAGGTACCCCTTATTTTCGGAAACTCCCATCTATGATCTAAGGCTTATAAACCGCAAGGGTCCATGCACCCCAATAGAAGATACTTTGGTCCCAAAGTTCCCTGCTAGGGACTATACTTTTAAGGCCGAAGTATATATTTGTAGGCTAGGATTCCGGGATGCATGTCAGACACTGATACTACCCCAGACATGCTGTGCTGGTGGATCTCTCTTGAACAGGATCAGGAACGTTTAGGGCTACGGTCGGCTCGCAAAGGCCCACGCACACGAAACCATCAACCCTGACCCTTGAACCTCGTGCGACAGGCCCTGTAGCACGCTTGGTAGATCATACACATCTACAGCCTTGTCCCCCGAAGGAAGCCGTCTACATACCCAGGTTACCTGCCCAGACCTTCCAACATCCATCAATCAAAAGATATGCAACAAATCATATTCGGTATCTTACAATAATTGAAAGGATGATTCTTCATCCCTTCATACAGGAACATTGGACGGTCCGGGTGGTTACCATGCTGAAAGAGCTGGCAAGGAGCATGTAAGTTCGGGCGCTTTCCCATGTGAGGCTCGAGAAAAGCCGTGTAGGAGGACTCGCGTCGTCCTGGGCATCGGTGGCAGATTACGGGCCCTAAACCCTAAACCCTAACCCTAACTTGACCTGCCAGGCCCCACTTTTTGGTAGGGTTTAGGGTTTAGGGTTTAGGGTTTAGGGTAACTATATATATATATATATAGGTGGTCTAATGTGTTCCAGGATTATACTAAAAACCTACAACAGAGCAGGTCATGGTAGCTTGAGGAACACGCATTCTCAACCCAAGACCTTAAACTAAACCCGGAAAATCGAAACCTTGAGTCCTGAAACCCCAAACCTTAACTTTAACTCAAATCCGATTATCGGCCCTAAGCCCCTAAAACCTTAAGCCCCTAAACCCTTAAGCCCCTAAACCCTGAACCCCTAAACACCTAAACCCCACAACCCTAACCCCAAAACCCTCCTTTACAAAACCCCGAGCCCCCCAAAACCCCAAAATACAAAATCCCACACCGAAGCCCCAGAAGTCTGAACCCAAAAAGTCCCTTAGATTTAGATCTTCCCCGCCGCAACAGCCGAAAACCCCGAGCCTCGAACCTCCCAAGCCCGGGAGAATATAAAAGGGAGAGGGTTTTGAGGCTGAGGGTTTGGGTTCATGAATTTAGGGTTCAGGGTGTAGGGCTTGAGGTTTTGTACGCAAAGCGATCTAAAAAGAAACCCTAAACCCCTAAACCCTAAACCCGAAACCCCCTAAACCCCTAAACCCCTAAACCCCTAAACCCCTAAACCCCTAAACCCCTAAACCCTAAACTAAAAAACCCTAAACCCTTTGGGTAGCTTAGGGTCCCAGATGAAGGGGTCGGGCTTTGGAAAAGCCAGAGAGTCTAGGGTCCAAGGGGGGGGGATTCAAGTTTTTAGGGCATGGGATTAAAGCTTTTGGGGTTTAGGGCTTAAGGTTTAGGTTTTAGGGCATGGGGCTAAGGCTCTTGGGGTTTAGGGTTTAGGCTTTAAGGTTTAGGGCTTAGGGGGTTTAGGTGTTTGGGGCTTTTGGGTTTTATGTGCGTGAAGAGTTCAGGGATTCAGTGTTCTGGTCGCCAACACCCCCAAGGCTCCAACAACCAAATCAGTACTACGACCAAAATTATACGGGAGGGCCAAGGGGACCTTATTACTCAGATCTTCTACCCATAGGCCCCATAGTTCCTTTTCGGGGTTACCTTTTAGGATTCTATATATGAACCCCAAAAAGAAGTACTTTAGGGCCTATGGGTAACCTAAGCCCTAAACCCTAAACCCTAAACCCTAATTAAACCCTAAACCCTAAACCCTACGGGCCGGGCTGCCGTTGGCTTTGATCGAAAATTGATGCGGGCTCACCACGCCACGCCCGGCGGCGTCAAGCTCGGCGCGGGCGCTGGAGTTGTAGTCGGCTGCTTTGTACCCTTGCTCCTGACTTACATGTCCCAAAGGATATAATGAATACACACCCAAACCATAATAGTAATTCCTATTATAGCAACTATGTTACACATGTACTTGGGATCCTTTGCGTGTGGCGATTCCACAAAATTCCAAACTCTCAATCCTAAACCAATAACCTTTCCTTTCCTCAAGTCAATGAGCTTAGTATCAGGGCTGCAAAGGTCCATCTGCGAAGCCCCCTGTTGTCTGCAGCCCGTGCATGGTTTTAGTCTAGGTTTGTTGTGAACCCCCTGCACCACTAAACACCATCACTCAAAGTTTTGCAGGATTTCTTACTCCGATTCCAAAACATTTCGGTCAATATTCCACAAAAAGAGCTTAAGGTCTATTTCTCCTCGATCCCTTCTAAATTTCGTGCAGAACCAATCTCCAACCACTTTCTAAGCATGCGAGCTTTTTTCGGGACTCATATAAGGAGGTCATAATAAGGAATCCCTTAAACTTTGGGGGGATAAGGTAGACGGTAGACCCTTACCATGTCAGGGCACAGCCTCTGATGCAACAGCCGGTGCCTCGTTCCCGAACCGATTATTGTTCCGCTAATTATCCCACTGAAGGGGCCTAAGGACCTATGTATACGTATACACATACGAGATGGAGCTGCTACGAAACGACTACTATTACGCTTTGTCTGATAGTCCCCGTGTGAACCCTGAATCCTAAGCCCCGTACAGTTACATTGGCGGGAACCTTTGGGTTAACATACATATGTATGTATGCATGCACGCACGCATGTATGCGTGTGTGTATATATATATATATGTAGAGACATATTCAGCATGCATATACACAGCAGCACGCAACATAATACATATGTTCAACTCGTTTTGAACATATACTGTAAACCCTACACCTATGATTTAAGGCAAACTGTATTGATTGGTTCATCGTCTCTGAATTCTCTTCAAGACGAGAAAGTCACCTGACAAACCCTGTCACCGCATTTTTCAACTGCACACCTGCGCCGCACGCACGAAGGCGGCAACATCATCCCGTTGTGGATTCCGGAAGCTCACAGAATAGGGTCCTTCAGAGCTGTTTGGGCTCGGCATGTTCAAACTTAGAGCTTGTCACTAATAGGTGATGACTCGCAAACCCAAACACATCATTATTCTAGGAAACCCACTTACTACAATTCTGCGAGAGTCTGCAGCTCTCTAACCTCTACGCCTACTATAGAAGCTTATGACACACGGTTGTATAAGAGGGTATGATAGGTTTGGATCAAACCAGGGGTTGGTGGGAGTTGTATGGTATGAGTCTATGACAGAAGCCGACCAGGGGTTCGCAGCCCTTCTTTAAGGTAAAAGAGGCCCCAAGGTCATAATCCACATGATCACGGTTTAGGGTTTAGGGTTCAGGGTTTAGGGTTTATAGGGTTTAGGGTAGAGTGAGTTGTTTCTCTTTGTAATTCAGGGGTCTGCATTATGAGGGAAGCCAGAGCAACCGCGGCCGCAACCACAAGCTCCGGACAAGAGCAGCTGGAATCCACTTCTGGTCTCCGAAAGGACGCAATCTCGATCTCAGATTTTTACACTCCCCTCTCTTTTGGGCCACTTGCATGCCACTGGAGGAGTCAGAGAAAGTCTGGTGTAGGAACTGATGAAGAAACCCTGGTCCTAGAACCCTAAAACTATAATCAACCAAGTTCTTTCTAAATCAGGCTCCTACTAGTCTACCAAGTGCCTCGACTGCTCTAGTCGCTAAACCCGACAACCCTGAAGCAAAGGACCCTCCCGGTCCACCAAAGCCATGCGCTTCCTTATCCACGGCCGCATCCGGTGCAGCGTCTGAGATAAAGCCCTCGCTCTTCCGAAAGTACGGAAGTACCTGTGAGGTTTAGGGTTTAGGGTTCAGGGTTTGGGGGTTTGGGGGTTTAGGGTTTAGGGTTTAGGGTTTCTCTCGACTTGCTAAGTGCTTTTCCTCACTGAACACAGGACTCGAAACAAGTCACAAAACAGCAACAAATCCTCCTCATAAAGAGCTCATAGCAAAACCAAAAAAACTTCACACAGCAAAGAACAACAACTGCAAAAAACAAGACGCGCCCGAAATAAACGGTCTCAACATTTGAACCCAAACCCTAAAGACACAAAGCAATTCAATCAACCCAATAATCCACCATCCGCACCCTGCCACGTAACGCCCTCATACGAGCTTACCCAATACTCGACAGAAATTGTCCTAGAACCGCTCAGACCCACTACATATGGGTAGTTGTCTAAATCAGGGTTCCTATTCCTTATGAAAAGGGTGCCGCACTATATTTGGGGACCCAAAAAGGGACCCTGAAAAAAGAAAAACCCTAAACCCTAAACCTAAACCCTAAACCCTAAACCCTAAATCCTAAACCCTAAACCCTAATATATAGTCGAATGAAAGGCCTCCTTCCAGGTCCAACCCTCGGCACCACCAGCTGCCCAGGCGTCGAAGTCCCCTGGATCGCCCCGGACGTAGGCCTTCGACCAACTGATGTATAGGGTTTAGGGTTTAGAGTTTAGGGTATAGAGTTTAGGGTTTAGGGTTTAGGGTTTAGGGTGTAGGGTTAGTTAACTGATGTAGGAACTTCCGAAAAGTGTGGGGTACCTTATTTGGGGGTCCTTATAATAAGGATCCTACTATTTAGGGTACTATATTCGGGTTCCCAGTTTTCGGAAACCCCCATGTATAGTTCTCATGCCCTTTGACCGCTGACTGTCTAGATCTGCCTCTGGTGTAGAACTGTACTGGATAATTATTCATATTCTTTCCTTGGGTTCCTTGTTCTAACTATTCTTATTATAGTATAACCCTAAGCCCTAAACCCTAAACCTTAAACCCTATACTCTAAATACCTGTGCCTATACTTATCCTTCAGCCCTTGACCTGGAACCCACAGACTAAACCCGAAGCCTCCACCTGCACTTCATGCATTCCCAGACTGACTACTCAATGAGAGCCTGAAGCAACAGGTCCTGAATCAGAATAAAGGTTTAGGTTTAGGTTTAGGTTTAGGCTTGAGGTTTAGGGTTTAGGGTATAGGTTGTAGGGAATAGGTTGTAGGGAGCCCACCTGCATAATCTCCGGAATTGAAGCCTTTCATCTGCACATTCCGAAGCCCTTCTACAGCCCAGGCACCATGTAGTTGATGGAAGTGGAGCCACCAAGCATCTTCCCGGAAGGCAGGTTCATCATTCCATCCTCTGCAGTATGCAGGTGTAGGGTGTAGACCTTAAGGAATCAATGCCCCCAGAGACTCCAATAAAATATCCCTTAATTCAGGGATATACCTTAAATCATACTAAGGATCCTACTATAATTTAAGGAATATTCCTTAATTAAGGGATATTGGAGTCTCTGGGCCGTTTCCGAGCTTGATTGAACGGTACCCATGTCCCGGGTCTGATCTGGGTGCAAGACATGCCATGCTTTCGCTGATTCAGCAACCACAACCACGACCGCGACCACGACAACGACAACACCACCGGTAAGCATCAACAACATCAACAGCAGCAACAGCAGCAGCAGCAGCGGCAGCAGCATTCGCGGCAGCAGCAGCAATAATAATAATAACAATAATAACAATGTTAACAATACGAATAATGGTGATTCTAACAGCCTCAGCAACACATCCCCATCATCGCAAACATAATATCCGTTCTGAGGATGTTGGAGTTCCATACTGTCGACGTGTTCCTGTAGTTACCTGGCTCTGGTACGACTGGCACTGCTATGTTTACTTGGCGAGTACTAGCACGCTGACGACGAGTCATGACAATTTGGTATATGTCAAGGGGCTCCGTGACCGTGCTTCCTCGCACAGCACGCTACAGAAACTACTGTTTGCCGCCTCAGCTGCACGCGAACGTTGAGGTGGAATGCAACACTTTTAGAAAGATCTCCTAAACCAAGAAACCTCAGAGCACTCATCAACAAAAGATGTGCTGCCTTGTGTTGCATGCGCACGTGCTGCCTCAACTGTTACTGCACTGCGACGTGGAAGGCATAAGTCTTAGCATGCGCCTAGAGAACATGTACAGCAAAGAGTTCAACCAACCCTAAACCATACTTCAAACAAACCCCTCTACCTCACCACTGCACCCTAAACCCTAAACCCTAAACCGCACTCCCGGAACACCATTGCCAGCCTTCAGTTTCTGACCGATGCCCCCACCCGGGCCTCTCCTGGCCACAGGAAGAGGGTCTTACGGTTGTGAGATGGGATTGAATAAAATTTTGGGCTCCTTTCTACATCAGCATAGAGAACCTCTTAAGGAACAATATTGGCAATTAGGCTTCGACAGTATGCGTCCAAAAACTAGGTTTGTCCAACATCCTTTAATTCAGAAGTTTACCCTTAAATCATATCCGGATCCTACTAAAGCTTGAGGGAATTGAAGTAAACTCTTTACGCCAAGGTAGGGCTGGTGTCAGCATCTTTTTGAGTTTTGGGGTCGGGTCTGGTCTTTTCTCGTCCCGGCTTGGGTCCGAAAACCTAGTGCACAGGTTTACATTTTGTCCAGGATCCCGCCACCCAAGTGCCCCGTAATAGGGCACTTGAGGTCATGAATAGTGAGTATGTGGGGAAATTATATATCTATGTATGTGAGTGTTTTATATATATATATATATATACATATGTACATATAGAATTATACATACATCTCTATATATATATATATATAGATATATACATATATTATGGAGGGTAGTTGTGGGGGGTCCACGCAGCTCTTGGTCTTCCAAGGCAAGTTCGTACCGAAAAGCAGTCCGTTTCCCCACTTCCCTTTCCAGAAATCTACGTTCCGCAAGGACTGTATAGATCGCGCACAGGAAATTGATACCAAGCTTGCTACTTCGGGCTCCTTACTACAACTATCCTGTAATATTCTCGAAAAACCCTTTTCCCCTAAGGGTCCTATTTTAGGACTTTGGGTCTATTTTGGGTACTAAAAGCCATAAATAAGGACTACTTGGACCCTTAAGGTTAAAATTGTTGAAGCCCCTGACCCTAAACCCTAAACCCCTAACTCAGAGCTTTTGATGTCGATCAGCTTACCGCTGGAAAGGTCTGGGTTGAGATTTGGGGTCGAAGGCTGCGCTTTCGGGGTGGGAGGCCATCAAAGGGTTTAGTGGTTTAGGGTTTAGG
>CAJNDV010000661.1:0-16809 GCA_905221635.1 Symbiodinium sp. CCMP2456
TATCTTTGGGACCCAAAACGGGACCCCAATTTAGAGAACTACCCATATGCTTTAGCCTTAGCCATTGGGTGCCTCGCTCAGCTCCACTGTCACTGTGGGTCAGTCTGACGAGTTTGAAGGTGTTCAACTTGTGAGGCAACTCAATGTAAGTTTTTACATTTCAGATGTAAAGTGAATGCATCGCTTGCTTTAGTACGGCTACTTAAAGTAGGCTCCGACCCAAGCCTTACTGAAAAAACGCACGATATCCTGCAAAACCCATCTGCAGAACACGTATAAGCCCATCATAAAATAAAGGCCGGCTTTACCCGGAGAGAGGGTTGCTTCCACGCGGAGATCGCGGCGACTCATCTTCACTGCACCTGATGCGGATGTATTTGTGTACTCCGACACGGTCCCCTGCTGTGGGGTCATTTGAGGCTTTAGGGTTTAGGGTTCAAAGGCGCTACGTGTGCCCTGTGTCGCGGCATGACGACAAAGCGATGCTACATCCAATTTGC
This sequence comes from Symbiodinium sp. CCMP2456, assembly GCA_905221635.1. Lineage (NCBI taxonomy): Eukaryota > Dinophyceae > Suessiales > Symbiodiniaceae > Symbiodinium > Symbiodinium sp. CCMP2456. The sequence continues at coordinate 501 of CAJNDV010000661.1, forward strand.
ACCTGACCTGATACCGAATCATGTCGAAACCAAAATGCAGCCAAATTGTTGGGATGAGGATGACCACGGTGACAAAGGATGTTGTTGTGGATGATGATGACAATGATGATGCTGGTACTGATGCAGATGCTGATCACGACCATGATGATGACGATGACGGCAGCTGTGCTTGTCATGACTAGCACTACCATCTGACCGGAAGTGTAGCGACCAGTTCAGTGTTACCCTGACTCCCTCTCTGCAGCATTTTTGCGCAGTACATGTCTGACCGTGATTATGACAATGACGATGAGAGATCAGAGATCACCATTGCGTCGCTATAGCGACGGCGAGGGTTGAAATGATGACGATCCAAACAGGTGTTCCTACGACTTTGATGACATTTGTGGGTGCCGGGCAACGTTCTCCGCACATGATGACTGGGCGCATTCAGATGGCGGCCATCATGACGACTCCCATGATCATCGTCACTGCATGCACATGGTTCTTCTGCTTGTCGGGCCCAGTAGTAGTGCTATGGATCGATATTGCCGTGATCTGTGTGGTCGATTGGTCAGGAGAGTCGGAAACCTGCAACAAGAGACATGACCAATGAGGCCACATGGATCACTCAAGAGCATGGGGTTTAGGGTCATTTCAGACGGACTTTCTTTGTGACTTGTCAGCTAATAATAGGGGCCTTAATAATTAGAATAGGGTTTTGGGGCCCATTATGTATAAATATAATAAGGAACCCCCAGCATAGTATTGGTTAGGGCCCTGGAAGCGCATCTCAGCCAAAAAGCCGTTTCATCATCTCCAGCCACTCGTCGAAATCCAGCGAGCCGTTGCCATCCCCTTGGGACACTCCGGCTCAGGCTTCGCATTTGGAGGTTCTTGTGGGTTTAGGCCACATCAGGTTGAAGGATGTGGGTTCGGAGCAACCACTGTAATCATGGGGTCTTACGAGCATCACTCGCAGCGCACTCCGGTTCTGGCGGATCTCTCAAGTGGCACAAACCCACTTACCGGGATGTTTTCGGGCTCGTCCGCCAGGGGCTGCTTCCAAAAGATGGCGTCGCGAGGGGATCCAAAAGAAACCTGTGCAGCCGATTTGAAGATCAATCACCTGGCAACAGCCGTTGCGTGGCCATTGATCTTCACCCTAACCCTCCAGGTACCTACTATATAGGGCCCTAGGGGCTCTAGTACCCTATATAGTAGGTACCTGGGGGGTTAGGGTTCAAATCGGCTGCACAGGTTTCTTTTGGATCCCCTCGCGACTCCATCCTGGGCCCTGGAACGGAAGACTCTCGGGATCAACCTCCGTGCCGTAGCAGATACCGCATCCTTCAAAGACTTTCCCTAACCCCCCAGGTACCTACTATATAGGGTACTAGAGGCCCTAGGGCCCTAGGGCCGCATATAGTAGGTACGTGGAGGGTTAGGGTTTGCTCTCAATGCTCTCACTCAACATGCACTTAGCTCTGCTAAAACAGCTGCAGGCAGCCCCGGCACACAACCAATCAGCAAACAAGCAAGGACCCAACTTCCGTCCTGTCTACGGGCGACGCGAAAAGCAGGGCTGCTTGAAGAATCAATACCTTGAACCGTACAGAAAACCCTCAACCATAAGTCCTGGACGTGAAGCTTTAGTCGTAAACCGATTCCGAGCTACGATCGAACTGTTGCACGACTTCTCGTGCAAGCTCCTGGCACTTCTCCGCGGACCACACGCGACCTGCACCTGCCAGAGTTCACGACCCTGCTCTACGAGGGGCATCAGAGGCGTCAAAAACAGACTATGACTTGTACAGCCCGCTTATTCAAACAATGTTGCATGTTGCACTACCCTTTGTTAGACGATATCGTTGCCACATATACTATGTTGACCCATTCTCCTATGCTAGGTGGTACTGACCGTACTATTACCGTGCTTCTCTATCATACCGCAAGCCCGAAATAAGAACAGCAACAACCGTGCGGCACAGCATGCATCACCAACTTGCTTGCAGTCTCTCCGGTGGCACCTGCTTCGAACAGAACGTGGGCAATCTCTGCCTGCGACGACGTGGAAGAGACTCAGAGTTGCAAAAAAAAGGCGAACATGGCAGATCAACAAGACGCTTACCCCAACCCCTCGACCCTCATGGTCGTGCTTATAAATGCGACGGTGATGGTGATGGTGGCGGTCATGATATGTCATGATGATGATGATGATGATGATGACACTATGATAGTGATGGCGACTGCCATGGTGCTGGCGGGGTGAGTAATGGAGGTGACGGTGATGACTGGACAGAATATTGCATGTGCCGTCGATCCCTGCTGAGCCCGCCCTCAGTGTAGACATGCTCCACTGATCTATATGAGAAATCTCAAGGCCGCATTTCACCTGCAAAAGTCTTCATTCGCTCTGCGGCATCCGCTAACTCACATAAACACTTCTGCGCAAGCTTATGCATCCATAAATGAGCGGGAGGAACACGGCATGGTTATAGTTGACCACATAACACTGTGCAAACAGCAACGAGGATAAGCAAACGCAAGGGAAGCCAACTCAGAGCGAGCAACATGCCTCTGTGATGTTGCCGTCCGACTCATGCACGTCGAAAGCCTGGAATCTCAAAGGCTCACTCAGGGCTGGGATCCTTCTATGGCCCTCAAAAGCCCGAGAACCTTGTATAGCCGCGAACAAAGTTCTCACGAAGGCATCCGCCTTTGGACAGAATCTGCAGGTAGCCTAATTGCAAGTCCTCGGGTCCTGCAATGCGCACCCGCCCCCTGCCTTACCCCAAAAACCGAACTTCTGAACCTTAACCCCTGATCCAAACCCTAAACCCTAACATCCTAGACCCCCAATTTTTGGAAACTCCCCCTTGTTCAGCAGCAACCCTTACAAATCCTGCTCTTTGCAAGCCTTGAAGGCCGCCCACAAGGCCTCCACCTGCGCAGGCGTTTCGAGGGTTCTGGGGGGCTTTACGGGTTTAGGGTTTAGGGTTGAGGCTTTTGGGGTTTAGGGTTTAGGGCTTTTTTTAGACTGTAGTGGCCTTTAGGGTTTAGGGTCAGGCTTTAATGGGGCGTTAATAGGGCTTCTGAAGAATTTAGAATGGTTACCAGAAGGGCTTTTACGGGGGGCCTTGAGGAAGAAACGGGTTTTGAGGACGATGACAGCAGAACTGGATGGTGTCTAGAATGGGGTATTAGGTTGAGTTTGTGGTTTCACGGTCTGTCTTTAGGTCGATAAAAAAGGGGCCTGATACTACTGGAACGGGGTATTCGGGTCATTCTAGTCCAATCATAATAATTCGAAGCCGTATTACTTATCATATATGCTTCTATGTTACAGAAGCTTGTCTTGCTAGTCATTTAGGCTTCTATATTGGCTAGTCTGACTAAGTAGTCACTCTTACTAATCATTTAGGCTTCGACATTGGCTCATCCTCCGCGGAAGTCGGGGAAAAGGTACCGAGCTGCTGGCCTCGCTATTGACCCTGTTGCCCATGCCAGCGGCCAAGAACTCGGTGTAATCGATGGCCTCAGGCGGGCTTCAACGGGGGTTTCAGGGAATTGAGGTTTAGGGCTTTAGGGTTTAAGGTTTGGGGGGCTTCAGGGATTAAGGTTTAGGCTTTTAGGGTTTAAGGTTTGGGGGGGGTTCAGGGATTAAGGTTTACTGTCAAACGTTTCGGGCTCAGGATTTAGGGGTTTTAAGGTCTGGGCTTGAAGGTTGGGCTCGGGATACCTCTGCAGATTAACACTGACCGTTCTGCCCTGGTGCACCAAACACAAACCTACAGCCGAATTCCCTAGTACACCAAACCTCAACCCCATACCCTAAATCCTCTCGATAAGGTTCCATGACAAAAAATACTTGCAACCTTAGCATAATACACCCCAGCACTCTCTTCTCACCGTTGAGGGCCCGATACTAAGCCCTTAAAGGAACCCTCGTCTGATCAACAACCCTATTATAATCATGAAGGCCCTCCCCACAAGACCTTCAAGCACCAAAACCGTAACCGGTTGCCTCCAGGCAACTGAACCTTAGACTCAAAGTCCAAACCCCAAAACCTCATCACCTAAACCTGAACACCTAAACCCTGAACCCTAAACTCTAATTTCTAAACCTCAGACCCCAAACCCTCAACCCTCTCCTTGCTCTACAAGGGGCTCCGGACCCATCTATGTCCAGGCGCGAGAACATCTCCTGTACTGATAAGAACAGGGCTTGTGGCATGTTCTGGCTGTACGGCGATATAAGAAGATATTATACTTCTATAAGGTTAGGGCATGACTATATGAGGTTAGAGTGTAGATATGAAAGGACATAGTATACATGATACAGTCATAAATGCATTGCGACTGCATCTGTCACTTCAGGCGTGCTGCAAAGCTAGCACGCTCTAAGTGTAAACCCTGGAGCATTGAAACACAAGCTTCCGAAACTGGCAAGCATAAAGCCTGAAGAAAACTTGCATCTGATGCAAGGAACTCACATGAAAATCTCAGGAAGGGTTTTGGTTGAGGGTTCAGGCAAAGAGACTTGTGAATGTCGAAGCTCCTCGATTTCTTCCAATGGCCTCGGCTGCACCCAATGCTGTCGCGTGGAAATAACTGTCGGACGTTCGGGGCAAGGAGGCGCGAACAAAACTTCCAGCATCACAGCTACACAGGCTCTCTGTGTGTCAAAGCATTATTGCAAGAGCTCGTGGCCCATTGTCGTCGTCATCACCCTTTCCTGTCCCGGCAGTTGTTGCCGGTGGACTCTAAAGGCGGGGGCACGCTGCACCCGTTGCTATGTGGACACATTAATGATTAGAGCAGTTTTCCTAGCATCGCCACCAGTCGAGGCTTATCAGTCTCGTCACAACCCACTGTTTCACTCAGTCTATAACAAGACTCAAGACCCAAGACCCGGGAACGCTGGATGCCGATGCCCTCAAACCCCAAACACACGAAGTCGACAGTCTGGCAAACCTGAAAACATGCATCTAAACCCCCAAATGCGAGGAAAAGCCCGAAAGCCCCAAACCCTGAGCCGAAAGCTCTAAGGCCACCGAAAACCGCATACCTAAGCCACGTGGCGCGCTTCCGCGGCCCAGGATTTGCTGGAATCCCGCTCGCACCTTTCGCGAACGATGGGAGCTGGCTAGTGGACCCTGTGTATATAGTGGCCAGCACTTGCCTTTATTACATCCCCTGAGTCCCTGAATCCCTAAGTAGAAGTACGTTGGTGGTGCCGCTAGTCTTCGAAACAGCAACCCGGATGGACATGCATTTAAACTACGAGCATTCACGACTTCAACGGCACTTTCGTGGATGTGCTCTTGCCATTAGCATCATGGTCGCCATCGTTGGCATGGCTGACATCATTGACAGAGTCTCAGAGTACGGAATAACAGACCTAATGTAGGAAGCTGACAATCAACCTCTGGCTTCGGTAGGCCCGACCTACTTTGATCCACATTATAAACAGCACGAATCACAACCCATGTGATAATAGGATCCTTATTAACCCTATAATATAAATAACAACCTAGGATCCATAGTATGGATAAAGTAAATAGTAACAAACACAAACCGGTGGTTCCTAAGCAGCGTTCAGCATTTGGATCGACTACCTGGTGGCCTCGTGCAGCTCAAGGATGCCATCGCCATTGGCGTCGAGCTCCTTGAAGACCTTCATATGGGTGGTTGTCAAATTATGGTCCCTTTTGGGGTCCTTATTATAATACGGCACCTCTTATTTAGAGTACCCCAAAAGGGACCATAATATTGACAACTACACAAGTGGCTTCGGATTTAAGGTACAGGAGAAGCCAGAAGTTGGAACCTCATTATCCTCATGCCCATCTGGTAGAGTACAGTGGATCCCAGCACTTATCATCCTAAATCCATGTTCCAACTCTCTGGGATTCACTGTATAGGGTTCAGTGGTTGGGGCTGCGCGGTTTTCGGGGGTTTAAACCTGTTCGCGTCTAGGGTTTAGGGAGATTAGCTCCTCAGGCGCCGCGTCAGGTACTTGGAGGTTCATAGGTAGATATAAGTGGAGTTATAATTCCCCTAATATGGGTTATAAGTATAGTTACCCTACTTATAACCCCAGTTATAACTACCCATGAACCTCCAAGTATGGGCTGTAGGTGGAGGGGCTTCAACGGGTTCACAGTCCACACTGGAGACTTAGAACACTGAGTCCCTCCTGAAGAGAAACGATAATGAAGCCTTCAGACTGATCCCAGAAGCCTCAACCCTAAACCCTAAACCCTAAACCCTAAACCCCCTCTAAAAGCCTGAACCACATAGAACTTCTAGGAATTTCAGGATCCCATATCGAGTGGAAGGATTCCTATACGAGGCACCTCCAGATTCAAGACACTCCTCGAAAGCCCTTCTACAACCATATAGGAGCACCTCTAAATCCCTTGTTCAACCCTTCTAGAAGCCTTATAGAACCCTCATAAGCCCCTTTGAACCCTCGAAAGAGCCCGTATAAAGCCCTTCTAGAACCCTGATAGAAGCTGCAAACCCGTATACATAGAACCCTTGGGGCTCAGGAGCCCCTTGAAAAGAACATGTCTTGAACCCTTCTAGCAGCCATATCCCCCCTTATAGGTGAAACCAACCCTTCTGGAACCGATATAAACACCCTTCTAGAACCCGTCGAGTTCTCTAAATCAGGGTCCCTTGTCAGGTCCCAAAAATAGAACGGCACCTAATTTTATAGAACTGCCCAGACCGCGCCTGCTCTAGCTCCTTTAGGCCACGCCGGGAGAGCTGCTGGGCCACCGAGGCAGCGCACAGCGAGAGGAAGGTGGAGTTGTTGCTAAATCGACGCCTCAGAGCTTTCGGGTTACTCCAAGGACCACTCTCGGGACGAGCATGAGGCTCACTCTGAGGGTTACTCTGAGGGCACCATCCTGACTCCAGCATGTTGTGGATTTTTGGTGCCGGCGGGTCAAAAACCTGGCTTCAGGCCGCTGCTTGAAGGGATTTTTAGAGGGTATCGTAAAGGTTGTGATATCCAGGTAGATTTCCACGGGGTCTTAAAGCTTCTGAAGCCTAGGGTTGCAGATCTGTTGAGGATTGAAGGTTCGAGCCTCTGTAAACGGTAAGCCCTTGACGAGTGTCCTGCAGGTTTGGTGCTGAAGACACCCTTCCCCCTGAGCCCTAAACCCCGAAACCTAAACGCCTGAACCCCAAGCTGTTCGGCTTTTCGGGGAGGCTGAGGGGCAGGTTCTTGAGGACTTCCGTCTTGGAGCTCATGATGCTGGGCTGCTCGTCGTAGGTCCTGGTTCCGCGTTGCTTTCGTGGTTGGAGTTTAGGGTAGAGATTGGAGGTGAGGTAATGGCCGTGATGAGTTGGAGGAGGAGCAGGAGCGAAATTGCGTCGCAACTGGACCATGAGATCACCATGACGACATCAAGTGAGAATCAAGTGCAACACCGTGACACTGAAAAGAAGAACAACATATATCACCACCGGCATCTTTCGTGGCACAAGGAACCGTGCGGATAAAGATAACACCGACATGCATGTATACGTGAGTAAACCAACGTGCAGGTGTATGTATGTATGCAGCATGCATGTATGTGTGTATAGAAATGTCATAGATACAGCAGTTTACACACGCAGACACTTGCACTTGTGTCTGTATGCACGCAGAACGATCATCGTAGTGCTGACGCTAAGCGGAACAAGTGGTGAAAGCAAATACAGCAAATAGATGTAGCCGAGTCAGAAGAAAGCACGGCCCAAAATCGCTGTCGATGCGAACACACCAAACTGCTGTAAGAATCGGTCGCACGCAACCGATGTCCTAAGCCCTGAACCCTGACATAGAGGCCAGTCTCAACTGGGATGTGGAACAGATAAGCAATAAATACGTGGAAAATGATATGATATACTTCTTTATATCTTTAGACACCTCTATATATACACATATGTACATACATACGTCACATTGGTACAGCTACAGTGCTACAGCTACGGAGGGCATCGAAAATAATAACGTTCTATTGATTCTGGAAGTGCCTGCGTGACGTTCCCAATAATCTCAGCTGATCGCTTGAACCTGCAAGCCTGCAGATTGAAAACCCAACCGAAAGTCTGCACTGTAAGGCCGTGGATCGTAAACCATGCATCCTAGAAGGCTACCAAAGACTCACCCACAGTCATGGTTGTCGGAGTAGAAGCAGCAGTAGATATCGTAGCCCTGCTGGCCTACCAGTACCAGCAGCAGGCGCCGCAGAGTCAGCCAAGAGGACCATGATAATCTTGACCCTGAACCCTGCCTTATTACTTGGAGTAGGGTTTTGGGGCCCATGATACGATAATCATAATAAGAAACCCCCAGAATAGCTTTGGTAATTCTTTGGGCCCCTGAACCCTAAACCTCAAGCCCTCCAAGCCCTCAATCCCAAATCGAGGCCTCAACCACGCATGGTTCAGGACCTGGTCCGCGCTCGGCCTCTGGGACGGATCCCACTTGAGCCTGTCTCAGGGCTTAGAGGCTCTCTGGCTTAGGGGTGTAGGTTGGCTGCTTGAGGGTTTAGCTTAGGGTTTGGGGTTTGGGGTTGAGGGAAAAGAGGAAGGTTTAGGGTTCGATTTGGGCTTAGCCCTAGATCCCCAAAAAGACTCAAAGTTCATTTTAGAGCTCTGTGGCTCTCCCTGGCCAAGCAGCAGGGAAGTGACCAGTGATCGTGCGTCGGAGGACATCTTCTCCCATATTGGCCCATGCGGCGCAAAGTCATGCTGCTCATCGAAAGCATTCCCGCCGTAGTTGGGGGGCTCTCCTCCAAAGTAGTCCCGTCGCATCGCAGTAGTGCAGCAGGAGGAGCGGCAGCAGCAGCAGTAGTCATAAAACTAACAACACTGGCAGAAGCACTAGCTGAGGAAGAAGCAGTGTCCCAGTCGTTCTGCTTGTAGGACTCTCTGCACGACTTGGCTTGTGTAACGTGGGACACATGTCCTCATGCACTTCACCGTGCATTACATAAGAACCGACCAACAGTAGTCCAGGCCAATGAACCCTGAAGCTCAAGCCCCATGACACATGCACTGGCCTTTACATCCTAGGGCTTGGGCGGAATTAAGGCCATTTCCAGCACTAAACAACCCTTAGGGTTAAAGGTTCGATTCGGGTGCAGGGCTTAGGGTTCGGGCCAAGTTTTCAAAGTGGCCTGAGAGCATGACGCACGCCATCGCACCCAAACTCCAGAGGTCGCACGCGCTGGTGTAGGCACCACCTGTCGACCGTGAGATGGATATGATAGGAGCCTTTATGATGCTTACGATGAAACGCAGCACAGGGCTTGGGATAACAGGATGCATGACGCTGATCATTACCAGCAGTATAGTCGCTACAATACGTTGAACGATCGCAAGAGACAGCAATGATAGGAGCTGCTATCGTCCATCTTTCTGCAGCTAAACTCTGAGCCCCAACCCCTGCTCCCCTACTGTTGCACTAGCAAACTGCCCGGATCGACCTCCAACCGGGCGTTGGACTTCTGGGGCGGCATAGGCACCACTTCCGACCGCCGTGTTCATCCGGGAGCGCCTCGTCTTTGGGGTATAGTCGTGCAGTATAGGGTTCTGCGTTTCGGACATGGGATTTCCAGGTCTTAGGTGTGGAGTTTCAGGCTCAAGGTCTACCCGAACTACCCTAAACCGTATCCGGTGATCATCAACACCCCAATGTTATGAATACCCGAGACCCTGAGCGCGCAGGGTTTGGGGCTCAGGGCCTAAGGCTTGCGGCGTTCATGGCTTCCCTTGAATCTAAGGACTTCAGGAGGGACCCCTAATAGGGACCCTTAATCCCATTACCTTAAATAACCATTGTATAGTCCTTATATACCCCTGATATAGCCAGGTAGTCTCCACAATGAACCCCAATAACCTACAAGGGTCCCTATTAAGGGTCCCTCCTAAAGCCCTTAGATTGAGAGCGCCTGAAGTAGAAGCCCAGGCCCCAGTCAATGACCTTCACGCGCGTATCCTGCATGTCCTGCGCGCGTACGATGCTTGGGGCTTCGAGTTCAGGGCTTTAGGGTTCCATACATATAGACCTATGTGTATGTATATATATATACACATATATACGTATGTATGTATGTATGTATGTATGTATGTATGTATGTATGTATGTATGTATGTATGTACGGATGTGTGGATGTACGGATATATGGATGTATGGATGTATGGATGTATGGATGTGTGGATGTATGTATGTATGTATGTATGTATGTATGTATGTATGTATGTATACATGTGTGTATATATATATATATGTATGTGTATGTGTGTGTGTGTGTGTGCGTGCGTGTGTGTATGTAAATGTGTGTGTGTGTATGTATATATATATATACAAACCAAAGTTGTAGTGACAGTACAATACTGCAGGACTTTAGGATTTCAATAGCATTATACGGCACTGTTGTTTATCAAACATTCGTTTCTTAACAATGCAAGTAATGTGGCATCTCTTCGTTTCTAGTTGCTTCTACACGTTATTGCCTTTCGGAACCAAATCCTGGTGCGCAAACTGTTCGACGTGAAGAGTTTGTAAAACATGCGATGAGCAAAGAAGCTGCTTTACAGAGAAGCCGTTTGCACTGGTATTTACAGCACTTTCTGCACATGCAGGAGGTAGTTTCAAGACGTCTGGTTATGTGTGAGAGACTGGAACGGAGAGGGTGTGGATCTTGGGGGGGGGGCCATACATATATATATATATATATATATATATAGATATATATGCACTGATATTTATTGGGTCCAGAGTTTTGGTCCTAGGGATCCGAGTAGGGTGACTTTTCAGGCTTCTTCTGGGCCTAACGGCCTAACGTTCACATGGGGTCCTTGCAAGTCTTGTGTTGCGTTTCTTTCTGGTTTCAGGGATCAGACAGTACTGTAGCGTCTGGAACTGCTGGCCCAAGCCATCCTAAATCCTAAACTCCAACCGTTAACCCCGGAACAAATCCCCAAACAAATCCCCAGTTCGCCTCCACCACCACCCAAAAAAACAAAGCCATTAAGACCAGTTCAGGACAGCTGAGGACTTCACAGAGGAAACCGTGGAACCCCAAAGCCTGAATCCGAAAAGGGGGCGGTTTAGGGTTTAGGGTTTAGGGTTTAGGGTTTAGGGTTTAGGGTTTAGGAAAAGAATATAGTCGTACTAAATCTTCAGACCTCTATACTACGCCCTCATAATCCCTCGCATAAAGCCCTTCTGTGAACCCTCAAAGACCCCTCACAGGAACCTTGCAAGCAACCCCCCAAAAACCTACACCCTAAACCCCTAAACCCTAAACCCCCTCTAAAACCCCTAAACCCCTAAACCCTAAACCCCTTTAAAACCCCTAAACCCTAAACCCCTCTTAAGCCCCTAAACACCTAAACTCAAAACCCCTAGACCCCCCTAAACCCCTAAACCTTTAAACCCCTAAACCCCCTTTTGAACCCTAAACCCTACCTAAACCCTTAAACCCAAAACCTCCAAAACTCAGAACCCCTAGACCCCTAAACCCCTAAACCCTTAAACCCCTAAACCCCAAACCCCTATGTAAACCCTGAACCCCCTCTCTTCAAACCCCTAAAGACCCCCCCAAGGCCACCGGGGGCGCCTCGGAGCAGAAGCAGACGTTCTCCGGCTTCAGGTCCCGGTGAGCGACCCCCTTCTCGTGGGCGTGCCTTTTCTGGGGCGTATAGGGGTTTAGGGGTTTACGGTTGTGGGTTTTGGGATTAGGGGCTTAAAAGGGGTTTAGGGGTGTGTCGGGTGTAGGGGTTTAGGGTTTAGGGGCTTAGGGTTTTAAAAGGGGTTTTGAGTTTAGGGGTTTAGGGCTTAGGGGTTTAGGGGGGTCTAGGGGGTTTTGAGGTTAGGGGTTTAGGGGTTTAAGGGTTTTGACTTGAGGGGTTTAGAAGGGGTTTAGGGGTTTAGGGGGTTCTGTGGGTTTTGAGTTTAGGGGTTTAGGGGTTTAAGGGGTTTTTAAATGGTTTTAATGGGGGTTTTAAAGGGGTTTTAGAGGGGTTTTAAAGGGGCTTACGGGTTTAGGGCTTAGGGGTTTAGGGGTTTAGGGGTTTAGGGGTTTAGGGTTTTGGGCGTAGGAGGTTTAGGGTTTCAGGTTTTGGGTTTAGGGCTTAAGTTTGGGGTTTAGGGGTTTAGGGTTTAAGGTTTTGGGTTTGAGGTTGAGGGTGTAGGGTTTAGGGACCTATCTGTCTATCTATCTCTCTGCTCTATCTCTTTGTATCTCTGTCTATATCTGTATCTATGCGTGTATATATGTATATGTAGAGGGTTCTATAAGTTGCCATAAGGATTTCTATATGCAGGAGAGTACGGCTAAAACCAGCTTTTGGGTAGCCTCTCACGAGTCGGCCGAGTTGCTTCAGTGCCCCCGCAACTTGGCGCAGGATCTCCGCAGCTTCTGCTTCAGAGATGCCCCCCTGCCTGCATGGTCACTTCTACAGGGGTTTTGTGTGTGTGCAAGGCTCAGGGTTTGGGTTCAAGAAATAGGGTTGAGGGTTTAGGGTTTTAGGGTTTAGGGTTTTAGGGTTTAGGGTTTTAGGGTTTAGAGTTTTAGGGTTTAGGGTTTTAGGGTTTATATAGGGTTTAGAGTTTGGGGTTTGGGGTTTTGGGGTTTAGCTTTGCTGCTTCAGGCTTTCTGCCAAGACGTGTGCGGTGTTGACTTGCTGCGACCCCCTCACTGGAACAGGGTCCCTTATAACCCTAGTATGAGAGCCCCACACACGAGGATTCTGACAATGAGGACCCCTAAATACTTCTAAGAATGCCTCATTTGGGCCCTTCTATTCTGATTCTTATGTTTAAGGCTTTCTGCAGTCTAGATTATGACGTCTAGGGTGTGTGAGTTCAGGGTTTACGGGTTTGAGGTTTAGAGTTTGCAGATCTATAGCGGTGCCACATGAATTTGATCCTCACTGCCCGATATAGCTCAGCCCCCGCAACTTGTCGAGTTTGGGTCAACTCCCAAGACTTGCCTTAAAATGCGGTCGAACAAATCGCCGCCGGCACAATACTCCATCACGAAGAACACGTGGCGGCCGTGGTCGTAGCTTTCGTACACCCGGCAGATGTTGGGGTGGTCCAACTCCTCTTTACAGCATCATGCAAGATATAGAGAATCAAACAGGACTCCATGGCCGTCCACTAGGCTGCGAGAACGGCTGGTGGTACAGCGGCGGCCCGCGTCTGTTGCAGCCAAGTCTAGCACAACACACTTTAGTCCCAAGTCCTTCATGATCCTCACTTCTTGCTGGAAGTTCTGCCTCATATCCCCGTCAAGCATCACCTGGGCTCTTGTCAAGGAAGCTATTGTGTTACCTTAAGATGTCATTTTAAGGAAACCATGCTAACTGCAACAGGTCCCGTAAATTCCTTAACCCTGCAAACCATACAGACCCTTATGAAACCAACAACCACTCTTCACAAGCTTCCTATAAACCCTAAACCCCTAAACCAGCCAGGGCCCAGTCGCGGCCTTTTTGATGGCCACCTGGCGGTCGGCCATCTTACGGTCCTTGGCCAAGTAGACGCTTCCGAAGCCCCCGACGCCGAGCTCCTTGTCATCGAAGTCGTACCTTTTGGGGCTGTGGGGCTGTGGGGCTTCAGGGTTTGGGATGTGGGATTTGGGTTTGAAGTGGGTTCAGGGTTGAGGGGCCCAAGAAGCACCTAAGCAGACGCCGTCTTCAGGTCGGGCCGCTACGAACAGCCAAGTCTACGCCAATTTCTTTGGGGATTTTTTCCCCAGATCGCCTTGCGAAGATGTCTTCGTCCAGGTGATCCGGGATCAAGGCTTTCAGGTCGAAGCTGGGGGTCGGCTGGGGAGACTTCGGGGGGCTAGGGAGGGGCTCGCCTTTGGAGGGGCTCACGCCCGGGGAGCTGCCCCTAAGGCCCGTCAAGGGCAGCAGAGTGCCCGGGAGGCTGCGAGCGGGGCTGGCGGGCGGAGTGGCCTGCGGGCTCTTCGAGGCTCCGGGCCTCACGGCCCCCAGGGGCAGGCTGAGGCCGGGCATGGCTTCGGGGCACTTCACGGAATCAGGTGGAGCTTCTGCTAAAAAACCACGAGATTCCTAGCAGCTACTAGCAGCTATACTTGCATTGCTTAACGCTGAGGGCTTCTGGATGTAGGGGTGCTGCTTTGCAGCTGAATGGCAATGAGAATGCAAGTCTTGGCCTGAGGCTGACAAAGTTCCCAGCAAGCAAGAAGCAGACATGAAACAGCCGACATGCCGCAAGCCTCCACAGTTTCCGGATAAACATGGGCTTGACCTCATGTGGTGGCCAGCCAAATTCTCCTCGGCGGTCTTCTGCTGATTCTGCTGCCTGGCTAGCAAGGAGCGCACAACTCATCGCTACAACGGTTACGCAGTACGGGAGCAGCTGCGACTCAGACTGATTTACATTGTCTCTGTATCCAGCTCTGAGGCCGCGGCAGGTCCTCAACGACGTCGTAACCCTCCAAGGTAATAAAGTTCAGGTAGCTCGCCCCACTCAGCAGGTGGCAGTACACTTTGGCCGTGATTCCCTAAATCCTCAACGAACCCTAAGGAGCACCAAAGGCACAACAGAGCAGGACAGTGCAGTGCAGAGCACAGCACGGCACATCATAGCATGGCACAGCATAGCATCCTCTTGGCTCGCGGTATGGTACAATGTAGCCTACCCTTATCCCCTCCGCCTTCATACTCTAAGAGCTGCCCATGGTCGGAACGCCCACGGTGTCACACCGGCAGCTTGGCTGCGCACGTCATCCCTCCCAGAGTGCAAACAATGACCTGAGGGGTGTTTGGGGCTGCACGGGTACCATATGGGCTGGGCTTCAGAGCTCGATGTGGCACTTCTGAGGATCAGGGTTCAGCGACTCAGGGTTCGAAGATGGTTTTCAGGTGCAGGAATGGGCGGCTATCGGCCATGATGGAACACAGGTTGTCTATCATTTACGGTTGAGGGTTCAGGGTTGCAGAAGGGGCTTACTTCTCGATATGAGCCACGCAATGCAACGCTGCGTCTTGCCCGAAAAACGCCTCCTGAGACTCTGGCTGACAATAGCCGGAGCCACCATGGGTTGTCGGTGCAACTGCAGGCCATCACAGGAATGCAAGCCCATGGCCACCGAGCTTCCCAAGATGTTTGCCACCAGGATGGTACGAGCACGACCTACATTGCGTGGCGAGTGCCACACCTTGTGATCTCCAACCAGCAAGTGCAGTAACAGAGTCTTGGTTCCGAAACGGATGCTCTGGACCAGACCGTAGATTCTTATGCACTCGGCTAGACGGATGCTGCCGCAGCAGACAGACGGGTAATTTCAGGTTTTGCTGTTGAGAGTACAGGGTCGTAGGGCTCTTCGTGTGGAGATCTGGGGTGTAGGCCTGGGAACCCTAAAACTTGATAGCATCCGTATCGTAACTTTCGTAGATCGCTTCGAGCTCTACACTGGGCCTTAAGGAGAGGCCTCCCACCATGGCTTTCGGGTCTCCCGCGCGACTTTGGCGTGAGGGGGAGAGGAGCAGTGGGCGACTTTTCTGGCGTTCGGGTCTAGGAGTCTAGGGTGTACGGGTGCAGGGAGGTACGGACATTGACAAGAATTGGAGTAATTACAACGAGTGTTGCAAGGGATGCCAAGAGTCAGGGTTGGTGGGGTTGGGTTATCAATCCGACAGTGGCTCGCATGGCTCGGGTGCTGTTCGATTTGCACGCTGAAGTACTAGCCATCAGTCTGAGCTGCGAAGGACCACAAACGGCAACGAGCGAGCACTGCAACACACCGGTTCCCACTAGCCCTCCATACGTTTAGGGTTTGCTCTCGAAGAGCGGTGTGCGCGCGAAATCATGCATGACCGAATGCATCATCCTTTCTTCACCTCGCTGTAGCGTGGGCAGGTGGTCACCTTCGACCCCCGTTGCCCCTTTGTTAGCAAAATCCGCATCAGTGGCAAACAGTTCGGTCTGATGCAAAACTGCTCACGAGGTGTCATGATACGATGTGGCTACAAACAGTATGTGGGCAGGAACATGTCGAGAGTATACCCAGCTGCACCGTGATCTGATCACCAGTAACAGTGTCTATACTAGTGAGACACATGTTGCACATGCTATTCTTCCCTCTGCTTGCTCCTACAACGCCTCCTCTACTCCTACTCCTACTCCTTCTCCTACTCCTCGTACTCCGCCCACTCCTACCCCTACTACTACTACTACTACTACTACTACTACTACTCCTGCTGCTGCTGCTGCTGCTGCTGCTGCTGCTGCTGCTGCTGCTGCTGCTGCTGCTGCTGCTGCTGCTGCTGCTGCTGCTAGATC
>CAJNDV010000665.1:0-10400 GCA_905221635.1 Symbiodinium sp. CCMP2456
ATGCCATTCCTCCTTGTGGCTCCGCAAGAGGCAGTAAAGCCGTCCTAGGAAATGACGCAGGTTTCAGTTTCCTGGGATCGCTGTTTTGTCTCGCCTGGTCTAGAGTGTAATTGCATGCCATGCACAAGCTCGCCTTGCCTGGTCTCCTTGTAGCCGACACCACCTTTGGCAAGCCACCCTGCACCAGGCCGCCGCCGCAGCTGCTAGTGCTGAGGAAATGGACGACTGGCAGCTACTGGTTCCTTAGTCCAATCTTTTCTCTTTTGTTCGCCGCTGCAACTCCGTGGCACGGCTCTTCCTGTTGTGTCATCTCAGGAGTGATCTGCAGCCTTTCAATATGAAGAGATGCGGCCACTGGGTCGCTTCGGAGTTGCAAAACAGTGGCCGGTTTGAGCTCTCGAAGATTATCTCGTCATTCCGTTTTGCGTCTTGTCCTCGTGTCTTGGCTCAGCGGAGCGATGCTTCTGCACTGGGTCCCCTGTCTCCGAAGCTCCATTTCTCTTGGCTTGCAGACAGGCACAGTGTAGCTTGGACTTGTTGCTAGTCGCGATGTAGTTCTCTCACTCTGAGCATTTGTAGCCCTGACGAGCATTGGCCACTCCGGCAGTGTTAAGACGACGCCTTTCTGAATGCGTGTGTATAGGTGCTACAAAGGTGCGAGTCGTGCTGCAAGAGACACAGGCATCATAGCCTTGCATTTTCTCTCTCTTGTCTTGCAGTTGTGCATTCTGGTTCCACAGTTCGTGTGGTAGAGCTTTGCCGCAGCACAGCCATGAGTTCATCAGACGCAATCCACGACCTTGTTTTCCGTTTTGCCGCGTTTCGGCGTCATTCCTTCTTCTTCTACAATGAGTTCGACTTGGAATATCTCGAACCTCAGCAGTTCGATGGGATTAGTCCCCCCTCGACACGACTAGCCCCGGACCGGCAGTTACAAATTGATCAGCTGTGCAGAAACATCAGTGACAGACTCCGGCTACACTGTCGTGCTATGTCAGTCCGAGCTGACATTTTTGAATACGTCGCATATCGACCATATGTACGGCCTGGGCAAGTCATTGTGCAATTGGATTACATATCTCCTGCGATTCCTTCTCTTACAGTGCTCGCAAGCGTCAGTCGACCGTGGCTTTTCTCCGTTGCCAAAGTGACACGTCGACATAATATGGTGAACAATCGAAGGTTGCAGCTGGAGTCGCAGAGACGTGACATGGTATCTTACTGGGTACATGGCGCTGGGCATGACCGATTTACGCTACATGCTGATCTCATTCCTGAAATGCAACTCTTGCTCATTCGCAGCCCTGTATAATTTGCCTAGTGCTGATAGAAGCTTCTGACAGCGCTGACAACCCATTCGCTGCTTTGAAACAGTTCGTGACAAAAGAGCGCGACTCTCTTCTGCCCTCTGCTTGCTTCTTGAGTTCTCGGAACACACTTGGTCAATACTGCAACTGTTGCGAGGATGCCGCGTTTAGGGCTTAGGGTTCAGGGTTTAGGTTTTAGGGCCTCAAGGGAAGCTTTTGCTATAATCCAGGCTATGCGGGCATGGGGTCACTTCTAAATCCCTTAAACCTGCCCCGAAACAGCCTTGCAAGTCTACCGGACGTCAGCTCAACCTCAGCTTTGACAGGTCAGCCCCTGCACCGCCTCCTCAGCGACTGGTTGTGAAGCGGCCGATTCATGCCCCGGCCTCAGTGGAGGCACGCACTGTCCGGGTTGAGGGTGCAGTTTCACCAAAGCCTGCTCCGACCAACCCTCCGCGCCCTACGTCTAAGCCCGAGGCAAAGATCAAGGCAAAAGCTCCAACCATGATTCAGCTTGTTCTGAAGTTTCCTGCTCAAGAGAAGAAGGTTAGGGGGACCTCGCCTTAAGGCTGAGGTCCCGCCATGCCGCCTAAGACTCCGGGTAGGCAGTTGCAAACGCAACTTCAGCGGGAACAAGAAGGCCTTACTTGGAAGTCCTCGGCGACCTTAGAGAGACAACGTGCACGTAAGAAGAACAAGCGAAAGAAAGGCAAAAGTCTGGTCCTTGTCCACGTTCCGAAGCCGCAAGAGGTACCTTTGGACGAAGAGTCTTCCAGCGAAGTGGAAGTGCTTGAGGCTTTCGGGGGCCTCCTCTTCTGGAATAGGGCTTGAGCCGGTGCCTGGAGTGAATGAAGGCGGGACTAGGCCGGAGCCGGGGGCCTCGCGTCCAGGGCTGAGGCCCTATCTAGCTCCATACGTTCAGTTCGAGCAGGGCATAGTGCAGGGGCTGGTGTCTGGGGCCTCGCCGCCGGGGCTGAGGCTTCCACCAGCACTCCAGCGGCAGCCTGAAGCCACCTCGGACCCTGAAGTGAAGAAAAGAAAGGAGGCCTCTCCACAGAAATGGCTAGCCTTGGAGGTGGAGAGTCCTCCGCCTTCTTGGTATGACTCGGACGCTCCTGAGGAGCACTTGAAGTTTGACCCAGCAAGGCTGGTGGCCAGGCCCTTTGACCATGCACCGGCCTCAAGGGACCACTCTCTTAGGGTCATTGGGTTGGGGCCTGCGCAGGCCAACCAGAAACGCCCCACGTCTTTGTGGCACTACATGCCTTTGGAGCTCATGTTCATCTTCGATCTGAAGAGCAATCGCCAGTGCCAGGCTACATGGTCACCAAGGCTGGGGAAAGGGAAGGACAGATTGGTGTACGTCGACCCAGTTGACCCAGCCTTTGTTCTCAAGCTGGCTCGTCCTGATGGTCACGGACACGAAGTGGCTATCTCTTACCGTTTGCCCACCCTTTTCCCGAAAGTGGAAGATATGGGTCATGTTCTCATCAAGCTGAACTGGTTGGACAGTGTGGATCATTGCAGGCAGCACTGTCTGCGAGCCGAGAGAGTCACGCCTCTGATGGATTACCTGGCCGAAGTCCCAGCATCCCTGGACTTGATCTACACCCTGTTATACTTGGTGGCTTACTGTTCCCTACTTTTCTCGGTCAAGGACCTAGGGTCCTACAACTGGGCGGTTTCCTCGAAAAGGCACGGCAATGAGGCGCCTTGTGTTTGTTTCCTGGATGCTGCAGACTGGGTGCCGCTGTCTCCGGATCAGCGACCAGTGTGGCCGAATCGTCACAAAGCTCAGGGTCTGTGGACACTGGTAAAGAACGCCCGGCCAGAGCTTGTAGTTCCGCTGCAGCACCTCACCAACAATGCGTCTCCCACTTATGTTATGGATTCGCTCAGGACCCTGATCTCGCCAGAGTACCAGGTTCCCTTGAGGAACCGGGGTCTCTGGGATGTCTAGGTGCACGCTACCTCGCCCTAGGGCTGAGGTGCCTGTGCCTGGGCGGAATAAGAGCAGGAAACCTCAGGGATTCGGGGTCCTCGCCTTAGGGCTGACGGCCCTGTTTCCTTGCGGCTTTGTGTCAGCTGTAGCACTGTTTCCACCTTTTTGAGCTGTGCTCCGTCAGCTGCTGACCCCAGGAGGGACCTCGCCTTTGGCCGGCAACGTGTTTTTCAGCAGTGGCAATAAGGCGCCTAGCGCTGTGTTCGCAGTTTAGCTGCTTTCGTTCTGCTCGTCCTGATTATGCCGCTTCTGCTGCTGGCATCACGCACAATTACCTTGGGTATCTCGCTCGCACCATATTTTTCTGTACCAGTAGTCTTCTCACTGCCACAGGTTCTTGATGCGGCTAGCTTAGTAAGTATTCTTGGTGTTCGTAGTGGAAGCCTTTGGCGCTCCTAGGACGCAGAGTCTGGATCTTGACTACACTCGGTAGTGTGACATTGATTCCATGATCGGTCTTCGAAGCTGAGCTCCTCCTTGAGTAAGTAGCACTAGAAGTGTTAGTGCTGTCCACAAAGTAGTCGTAAATCGACTTTAAAGTTTCTCGAGCCCCTACCTGATGAAGTGAAGCATGGCCCTCAGGTCATCCACGTCATCACCATGCGATGCCCTGAGCCACCGTTACAGAAGCGAGAACCGTCATCCTCAATCCCAATGCAGTTAGATAGTTGGCCTTTAAACTCGACTGAAGTACTCGCATCGAGTCCCGACGATGGCGGTGCAGCATGGCTTCGTTCTTCCGGCACCTAAGCGAGCAATCGAACGTGTGGACAGTTTTACTTGACAAATCATGCCTCCATGCGAAGCGGAGTGCGTGCAGGCATCATGGCAGTCCCAGCACAGATATTGGCTTTCTGCATGCTTTTGTACCCTCTGAGGCCAGTCGTCGTTCCAGCCGAGGCACATCTTCAGGAGATTGCGTGGCTGCGCCTGCAGTAGGTAAACACCGACATGGCAAAATTTGGAGTCATTAGTCGAGACTTGCATCAACATGTCAACATGACACCTCGTAGTACAGTACAAAGCTCCGACCTACAGAGGCTTCGTTGAACGAACTCCTTTCGTCGAAGTGGTCAGTTAGCTCGTTCGTCCGGGCATGTGCATCAAGAGTCTGTCGTTGCAAATGCAGAAACTAGAGACCAGGCAAAGTGTAACATCACATTGTGAACATGTGTGAGCCGCTGTGCTCCCACAAAGCATGTTGTTTGTTATCCGCTTGTTGCGCTTGCACAATTCAACAGGGCAAGCTCTGTTTGCAGTACTTTCACGTTGCGGGAGGCGGTTGCTCCTCTGGGCGGCTACCTCAGACTCCGTCGAGCATGGAAAACAGTCTCCCATCGAAGCTTTCAAGCTCATATGAACTTGTCGTCTTCACCGGAATCTCAATTGCTTCGTGGCAGCGACTTTCGCCTTTAAGCCGGCAACGTTCCTTGTTTTCTCGTGCCTGCCTGCTGGATCTATGCACCCAGCGTATCAGCACCAACCACGTTGCGGCAGTTGGTTGACGATGCTGTTGTTCTTTGTGCGTGCCAGATGGGCCCAAAGCTGTTGGAGCCAAGGTCTGAGCGTGCCCGATGGAGCTCAGAATCACGGAAGCAACCTGCAGCGTCAGATATGAGTATGAGCAAGGACTGCCGTTTGGCACCCTTGGGCGTATTGTGCAGAGATGTTGTGCATCACGTCTGCGCAAAAGTTCTTGTGCGATGTATCTTTGGATGTCGTGCGCAGGACATGAAGATGAGCCGGCGGGTCGGGGTCGGACAGGCCTAGGCTGACGTCGGAGTCGTACGGGTCCACCGCCCGGGGCCGAGCAAGCAATGGTGGTAGTGGTGTAGTAATAGTAGTGGTAGTAGTAGTAGTAGTAGTAGTAGTAGTAGTAGTAGTGGTGGTAGTAGAGTAGTAGAGTAGTAGTACTAGAGTAGTAGTGGTGGTACCCGAATGATGTCACTCCGGATGCCTCTGCACAGGTCTGGCCTGCTTTGGGCCGCAAAGCCCGCTCGGGCTCCACCAGCAGCAGGCTTGTTTGCCTGGGCGGGAGGTAGGAGCCTTGCCCTGTGGCTGGCTTCTGCCTTAACTTTCTTTCGCAACTTGCCAAAACTTGCGCGGCTTGGCGCTTTGCGTCCTTGTTTGCATGCACCGTGCTGCACGAGTTGGTTCATTGATGCATGCGAGGGTGGGCACTACAAGTGCTGCTCCGTTTGTCACCGGGCTCAAGTTACGGGCAGAGGCATTGGTTGATAAAAGTTGGAGTCCCAGCTTTAGAACATGGGCCAGGACTTCGCAGGCTAATGACTTAGCGTCTGTACTATTTACTAGTCCGGGTCTTCTAACGGGTTTTGGCATTTACAAATCTCTTTTAAGCAAGTGTTGGAGTTTCCGGAAGTCATGAGGTTACTACATTTACTGGGCTTCGGCAGCAGGGCACTTTACCCATTGCAACCTTGCCCTGAATTTAATTAACCAGGGGCTTGGATTGAAATCCCCGGGTTGCCACAGACAGCTCTGTCGCAACACTTTTGGGGGAGGGGAACCCGCAAGCCCGAAACTCCAGACCCCTGTAAAACCCTGCAAACCGATGCAAACCCATCAACCTTGATTCCAATGGCTTGTCCTTTTTGCGCCATGGGCTTGCCTCGCCCACAGTCAGAAGTTGACATGGCACAGCTCGAAAAAAAAACAGAGCTCTCAGTTTGTTCTGTCATCCGGACAAGTGTGGCGGCGACGGCAAACCTTTCTTGTTTCTCGCCACTTGTAGTCGGCACGCTACTGCTCAGGTGCCAGGGACATGTGTAGTGCTCTGGCCACTGCTACTGCTAACCGATCGTCCTTAGGATGTGGTTAGTCGCTGTCAAAAGTTTTGCAAGTAAAGGTGCGCAGGTGCTGTGGCTAACCGATCGTTCTCAGGTTGTGGTTAGTCGCGGTGACGTGCTGATCGCCCTCAGGGTGTGGCCGTCCCTGCGTACCTCGAAAGCAAACCCAGGGCACGATTTGTGTTCTTGCCACTCCTACTGCTAACCAGTCATATTCAGGATGTGGTTAGTCGCGGTGTGAAAAGTTTTGCAAGTAGAGGTGCGCAGGTGCTGTGGCTGACCGATCGTCCTCAGGATGTGGTTAGTCGGGGTGACGTGCTGATCGTCCTCAGGATGTGGCCGTCCCTGCGTACCTCGAAAGCAAGCTTGATTGCGTGCCTCTTCGGTATATACTTCTGCTCGTGGTCTATGACCATTCAGATTGTCTGCTGCTTGCTTGTTTTTTAATTGCGCCCATGCCGCTCAGAAGGGAGACCCTGGAGGCGATAGTTTTCGGTTGTGTCTGCGTGGCGTCAGGTAGCGGCGGCTCGCACTATGCTGCATTTCCATGCTGTATGCAAGTCTTCGCATAAAACCACGTGTTGGCAGAGCTTATCCTGGTTGCTTCAACCAGGGCTAACAGTTGATAGTTGTTTCAGGGTTCAGGGTGCAGGGTTTAGGGCTAGGGTGTAGGGTTCAGGTTTTAGGGTCGAGAGTTTAGGGCCTCTTAAACGCGTGTTCTTGATCTGCACATATCTTGATGCTGATGTATTGGCCACCGCAACGGGCAGAGCATGAGCGCGGGCCTCAGCTGCCACTTTTCAGTCCTGAGGATGTGCGGGTTTAGGTTGCTGCAAGGCCGATAAGGAGATATACATATATATATATATATACATATATATATATATACATATATATATATATAGATATATAGATATATAGATATAGATATATAGATATAGATATGTATATATATCAAGACACCTACCCACAGGAAGAGCATGTCAGTCCGTACTTATGTGTGTTGCCAAGGTGGAGGGGTCTTCTTTTTCGTTTCCATACACATATACATCTTGCTAGCTGTAGATGTTGTCTGAAAGTTTCGGGCTTGCAGATCTTAACTGCAACAAGTCTGAGCACCTGAAAGCCTACACAGTATATCGAAATGTAATGATAAAAGACAAGGATTTAGACATGTTACATTTTCGTATGACTCAAATAGTAGTATATCATATATCATTGTTGAGCATTGCATACGTCGCATCACCCCAGAATCGTAAAGCACACACTGTTGGAAGAGCGAGGCGTCTCCTCAACGCACCTGAGCTTGAACAAATTGGCCTGCAGAGCGCTGAGAGTCAGAATTGCGCATCGGTTCGGTCCGTGTCATTTTTGAAGTCGCTTGGATTCCAGGGCACGGGTTGGGGGCTGAATCTGAGTAACCCTTTGCTGTGTTGTAGTGGCTCCGAGGAAGTCTTTAGATCCTAAGTAGACGGCATGCCCTGCGTCGCGGGCTAGTCATGTGCCGTGTCTAGGTCGTAGCCTGTTGTCACAGCTAGGCGGCATGCCCTTCGCTGCGTGTGTAACAGCTAGGCGGCATGCCCTTCGCCGCCTGACTCGTAGCTAGGCGGCATGCCCTGCGCTGCGCACTCGCAGCAGGCGGCAGCCCTTCGCCGCGTGGCTCGTAGTACCTAGGCGGCATGCCCTTCGCCGCGACCCTAGCCCTAAGCCCTAAATGCCACCCTCCGCCCTCCGGCTGCGGGCTGCTGCAGGCTGTTGGGGTTTAGGCTTTCGCGGGTTTTAACGAATGGGGTTTAGGCTTTCTGCAAACTACAGAAATCCCCGTGTGTACATAGCTTAGCCGTAATCAGCAGTACGTACTACTTGCAGGCTTTGCTGTTCAAGAGAAAAGTCCAGCGTATTTTGCACTTTCGGAGGTGGGGATGTCGAAGCACAGTCTTGGCATTGACGGTTCCCGACTCCGTGCTTGATTCGCTGCAACTCCGTGCATGTTCTTTGCAGTGCCCGTCACACATCTTGCTGTCATGTGCGTGGAAGAGATGCCACACAGCTGACGCTGTTTAAACACACATTGCAGAGCTTCTCAGGTCCTGCTGGTCTTGGCTTTCTGGAGCTTGAGGCTGGATCTGTGGGTGTCGCCGACACGGGTTTGCCCTTTTTTGCACTGCTGTCTCAGTCAGTTCCTGATGCTATGAGTTGGAGAGTGCATGTGCACATGCTCGAGCATCAGCTCTCACTTCCGTCCTGCTTGCGAGGCTGATACTAGGCTAGGCAACTATGGCAGCCCCTCCGAAACAATACCAGTGCGATGGCTGTGGTGGCAAGTACGTGCACACGGAGTTCGGCCGGATCTCCGAGGAGGATTGGCGTTGCTACCTGTGCCTTGTCAATCAGCGGATGACGAACATTCTGGAGGAAGGAACGGAGGAGGAGAAGGCCAGAACGAAGGAGGAGTGGGTCGTGCTGGCGCGGGCAGAGATCGCGAAGCAGAAGCGCCGGAAGCACAAGGCGCGCGGGCAAGTCTTCCAGGAGGCATTGAACGAGATCAATGCGCAATCAGAAGAAGGAGACGAAGGACGCACCCTTGGGGAACGAAAGAAGGCCAAGACGCTCAAGCTGATGTCGCTCTTCAACCACAAGCTCAACCGTGCGTTCGCTAGAGGCTTCACGTCCAGCACGGTGTTCGAGTTCTTCTCGGATTTCCGAGAGGTGGTGGTGGGGGTTGCAGAGCGCGAAGATGCAGCCCAGGCTGCAGAGGCCCAGCTGGAGGCAGCAGAGAAGACCCTGGACGACTTTGTGAAGCAGATGGCCGGTCACAGCCTGACAGAGGAAGAATCGCGCCACAAGCAGCTTCTGGAGGGTAAGGTGCGAGAGGCGACGCTCGAATTGAATGCACTGAACACTGCCCCACCCGCGGACACGTTCATGCCTTGCATTGACCAACCTGAAGAACGCCGAGCAAAGCTGCTAGGCCCCACTGGGTATCTGGCGTACTGCGACAAGGCCTTCTGGGAGAACCAGGCCGATCAGCAAGGGCGGGACGTCATGAACATCTTCTACTTGCACGCCAAGAACGACTGTGGGTGCTACTTTGCCTCGACGTTGTGGAAGTTCACTAAGAGGTATAAGTGCAGTGTGGACTGGACAGCGTTCCAGAAACTCTTCCCCGATGACCACAAGGCATTGGTCTCCAAGTATGGCGACGACAATCAACTGCGCTTGGCTGTAGAGCAGAACTCTGCGCTGTGTGGGTGCAACTACCGGCCGTACGCAGATGGACCCGGCATGATGATCGAAATCTTGGTCGACGAGGAGTGGCAGGCACTGGTGAGCGAGGTGCTGCCGGAAGAGGTCATGAACCGGTTCGCCCAGGCCAAAGCCGATTGGCTCAAACTGTCCACGCTAACGGACGCGGAGTTGTGGGACAAGATCATCGAGACGGCGGTGCATCCGCAGACCCACCGAGCTTATCCCCAGCATGTCTCGCAAGGTCTTGGGGGTCTTCCCCATGAAGGATTGGAAGTCAGCGGGTGGGAAGCCGATTACTAAAAAGGCCTGGCTGAAGTGGTTCATTGCCATGGCCGAGTATGCAAATGAGAACTGCTCGGACACCAAATTCCCGAGCCTAGTCACATTGAAGGAGGAGTGTCAAAGATTTTGCAAGTAGAGGTGCGCGAAGCTGTGGCTGACCGACCGTCCTCAGGATGAGGTTAGTCGCGGTGACGTGCTGCTCGCGCTCAGGATGTGGCCGTCCCTGCGTACCTTGAAAGCAAAGTGGATTGCGTGCCTCTTCGGGCCGCCAGTGGAGTTTTGGACTCAGCCTTCGCTGGGTCTTGGACTTGATCTTCTGGCCGCAGCAGTGGAGATAACAGCAATTCTGAGACGCAGCCCTAGAGCTGTCATGCTCCGAAGGACGTGACCAGCTTGAGGCATCCAGAAACAGTGCTTCCGCCCATGCCTTCAGCTCCACACATATGACTTCTGCGCATGGTCTACGACCATTCAGATTGTCTGTTGCCAGGTTGGAGCACACTTTTGGAATCGATGGTTGCTGCCTCAGTGCTTGATTTGCTGCAAATCCGTCCATGTTGATTCAAGTGCCCGTCACAGATCTTGCTGTGATGTGCGTTGAAGAGCTGCCACATGTCTCCCCGTAGTTAAGCCCAGGCCGGCGATTTGCTGCAAATAAGTGCCCGTCACAGATCTTGCTGTCATGTGCGTTGAAGAGCTGCCACATGTCTCCCCGTAGTTAAGCCCAGGCCGGCGCTCATGCTTGTCATG
>CAJNDV010000666.1:0-16802 GCA_905221635.1 Symbiodinium sp. CCMP2456
CGCCGTTTAGCACAGAGCTTGTTTCAGTCAGTGTCACGGAAGGACCCCGCGCCTATGCATCCACTGCTTATTGGATTTTGTTTTGAGGAATGGGAACAGCGATGCGCGGCCGCAGAGCAGCGGTAAATGCCTCAGACAGAATGGAGATGGTGAAGCGATTGTCAAAGTGCTGCGTCCCATCATCTTCTTGACTGTTATGTTGCCTTGCTTCTTTCTGCCGCTGTGGGTAGCCAGCCTAGGCTCCTCCGATCAGAATGTCTACTGACCCTCATACCGACAGATGTGTCGTTCTTTAGCTCCTCCTGCGTGGACTCCACGGTTCTCTGCTCCGAGCCGTAGCCTCAGGCTGCAGGTGCTGCAGCAGCAGCTGACAGAAAGCTCCAAAAGGCCCGCTGCTGGCAAGTCATAGCTTTGCGCCCGACCATGTTCCTGGTCTTTGTGAGAGCGGACAACTAGGATGTCCTGCATGCTGCCGCTCGGATCAGGTATGGGGCCGAAATATCTTCGTTGGAAGTCGAGATTGCGAAGAAGGATGCGCGCATCAAAGAGTGCTTCACCCAGAGTGTCGCAGCATCATTCCATGTGACCCACGCAAACAAAAATTCTGCGCCAGCTGCACACGCATCTTCGGAGCATATCGTGTTTATTTGTGTTTGCTTCGCAGGTTGGAATATCTTCAGAGACAGACGGCGTGAGACTGCCCAGTAGCAGAAACTTTGCAGGTGGACAGTCTTGTCGCGTCTCTTAAGCTGTGATTCGATGGGGTGCAACTTCGGAAACATGGAGGGCGCCCTGTTGATTAAATGCAACAGGCGTGATGCGTCTTCCGAGAAGAAGTACTGCGTGTAGTGACTCTGATAGACGACTTGGTTCTGTGTCACATCACCGGAAGAGAAGACGAAAAGCACACGCCCGTTGCTGTAAATAGTCCTCTCAAGCTAATGACCTGCTTCGCAGCCTGAAGGGTTGACAAAGCGGCAACGCAGCAGGCATCGCAGTGTGACTGCCCTGGAATCAACATGTGTTCCGCATAGAGTTGCGCATTGACCGAAGTTGCATCGCAGCGCGGTGCATTGCATCGTAGAGTCATATTGCATCTATCATCGCGACCTGCTTGGCAGGTACAGTCCGGGCAATCAGACCAGAACATTTGAGTGCCCAAGCATGATCAAGCATGTTTTCCTGAGGATATCCAGTCATGCCCCATGCCCCTCCAAAGTGGACCAAGTCACGTCAGCCGTCCCAAGGTCTTGGATTATGTGGGTTGACTAGTTACTGATGACCACTAGCTGGGTAATGGCTGCAAGTTACTGCATGGGACAGCAAAAGGTGGTTGGTGGAATCTGCACTTGAAACGTGTCGGAGTGGTAGCGGGTTGTGTCTTTGAGCAGCACCTGTGTTAGTTTAAGGGCATGCCTTCGCTGTGTAGCAAGACTATGACAAGGATTGCGGATAAACTGATCCGAGTCTTGACGCATCATCTGCAGAGCTGGTTCCTCTGTGCAACAAAACTGCATAAGATTTTCGAAGCAGGGGAGCAACAAACCCCAGTACCTGTAGCAGGTGTCTTGGCTTGTGAGCCTCGTGGGAACTCCTGGAGTTGAGACATTGGCAGGCTTTAGGCTTTTGTAGTTCAGCTCCATGATCTGAAAACTGATCTCTTCAAAAGAGTCAGAGGGACATTTTACAAAATTACGCATGCCCAGTGCTACAGCAAGGTACGCCATCTCCCAACGATGCAGGAGATGAAGAGATTCTGCGGAGTTCCGGCTCGGAGGCGAGCGAGCGAACGGATTAAAAGTTGAGAGTGAAAGACAAGCTGAGCCCTTTAAGGTTAGTGCGTTCGTCGAGGATGTGGTCCAAGAGGCGAAGATGTTCTTAAAACGGGCCCTCTTACAGGCTGCTTATTGCTGGTGGTTTGCACTTCGAGTAGTGGCTGGCTGATCTTGCAGTATCACGAACCTGGCTGACTAAGTGTTCGTGGGAACGGTCGGCTTCAGTCCGAGTTCCACGTGTGCAGCCGGTGAGGCCGTGGTTAAGACTGAGCTTGGAAGCAACCAGGTAGAGAGAGATGTTCGACGACCAGACCAGGATTAAATAATTATCTATGATGTGCCTCAACTTGACTGTCCGATTGGGATGTTCGTTCCTGGGCAGGCATCGGAGATCTCCAAGTTGAGCACAGCCGACAGGCAATGGCCTCGTGGGAGTCGTAAGTCCTATCAACATGTGCGCGAAAACGGAAGGTTTCCACAGAAAGGAGCACGTGCGAAGCTGGTGGGCCTTAAAGCCAAGTCCATGAATGGGAAGGCTGGCAGCCGGGAATTTCTTCTGACCAGCCGTTTCAAGGAATGCAACAAGAATACTGCTGTGATCTTCGGTATGTATGCGCCTGCAGTACTTATGCGTCTCTGCTTTCATACAGAGTTTTATGCTACGGTAAGCTATCCTCACGCTGGCATCCCGGAAGGTCGTGAAGATCACCAGCTACGAGAACAGCACGCAGCGGTATATCGTGAAGCTGCCAGACGGCTCCATGCGCAAGGTCGAGGCCAGATTCGAGTCTCATCTTTAACAAGATGGGGCCCGTGGCCCTTGGTGTTTTGCATTTGTATAGCGTTTCATGGCTCACGCTGAAATTTGAAGGCGTCGAAGCTGCAGTCGACGGACGAGGCCAAGACGTCACGGACGCCATGTGATGATAGCTTGGGCATCAGCGTCACGTACTTTCCCGAGGCACCGCGGCCAAGGCTGTCTGTGTGCAATGCCTACAAGCTGCACGAGCCATTGAAGGCCAGATGCATTCTTCTTGTCCCTAGTCACCAATCCTTCCCAGCTCACAGGGAGAGAGTGCTGACAGACAAGGGCCGTGCCCAAGTCCCGATATTTCACGACCCGTCAAGGTCGTCTTGAACAGCGAGACCGGCACATCAAAGGCTTTGGGCCGCATTGCAACTTGGCCTTGCGAATGGTTGTGCACTGTGATTCAGGTTCTGGCCATGTTGGATTTTGCCAGCTGCGAAGATTTCGAGGAGCGGCCATGACTGGGGTCATGATCGGTAGGCATCTCGGGTGGCATGAAACCCCCTGTCTGAGGAGCTGCCCTTCGACAAGGGCAGCATATCTTTGCTGTTGAGCTCGACGCAGGTTCGTGAAGCATACCGCCAACAGTTCACTCTGGCTTCGAACGGTCTTTGCAGCAATTTCACGCGGGGCTGTGTCGGATTGTCAAAAGCACCTGGCGTATCCAGTCAGTATGCTAAATCAGTCAAAACACGAAAACCTACACAAGACCATGATGCAGGTTGCCAACGTGCCATTCGATCTCAGCGTGCTTGGAAGAGGGCGTGGAACAGAGCTGACGGTCACGACCCCAACAGCATGCAGCTATTTCTTGTTGCTCCGGTAATGAGTATAAAGCCGCAAGCTCAAACCTGTCTTCAGGTTGCTCCGTCTCCAGAAAGCACGGCAGGTTCGAAATCCAAGGCGGGGAGTTTTTTGTGCAGCACGTGCACAGCCATCCATTAAGTGCTAGGAACACAGCTGGTTGTCCTTGAAGAGCTTACGACCTTCCAATCATCTGCTAATATCTGCTATCGGCTACCGCTTTTCACGGCCAGGCGAAGGTGCTCCAAAACATCGTCGAGCTGGATGATGGTGCCTCATACACACATGTCTGATCATGTCTGCACACACATCATGCCATGCCATGACATTGTACTTGATTTCCCCCCAGTTTATGCTTTCCGGTTCCCGACGATGCAGTCACTCAAGATTCGCGCATTCAGGAGGCGCCTACTATCTGCATTTGGTCAACGCACACGCGGGATCAAGGCTGGGCTCAGGTTTGGATCACCACCAGCAGCACCTCTTTGAAACTGCATCTGGGAATTATTATTATTATGATTACATTATTATTATTATTATCATTATTCTTATTGTTGTTATCATTATTATTATTATTATTGTTATTATTGCTATTATAGCTTCACGTAACTTGGCTTCGTGGTCTGCCTGCGCCCGAGCTGGTCCTGCGGACTTAATTTGACTTAACTCCCTTACCGGCGACCGCTAGATGTTGACCACTGCTGCTTGTGGTCTTGTATGTCGTAACAAGTGCCAGATTACTTGTCTGCAGGCCAGTGCAACTTTCCGTTCAACGCGGACCTGTCGCAAAGGTTTTGCCCATGGACAAGTCGTGCGACCTCAGTATGGGAACCGGCCTGCATTTTTTCTCGTTGCCGGTGGTTCTTTGCACTCTGCTGACAGCGACCCTTTGGCAAATTGCAGGTATCGTCTCGAGCGTGTCGAAGACATGTCCTTGACGCTCACAGACGGGCAGAGACGCTTGCGGCTCGTCGCTGGCTTAGCACTCGTTTAAGCCGCGGCGGGTTTCGACTTCTTGGTGGAGCATGCATGAAACATGGCCCTAGGCCTTCAACCCGCAGAAGTCACGTACTTACTGCGCGATCGTCACAGGCAGCGTCTCGCCTGACGGCTAGTTCCTCTACTTCTCTTTGTTTCGGCTAGCTGAATCATCACCACTGTACTTGTTCGGAAGCATTAGGAAGCTTAGTGAGGCGATAGTTTGGTATGATCGCCGGGCACATGTGCGATATGTGCACCAAATCGATCCGGCTGCAGTGTTATTCCCCAGACAGCGTTGTAACACTCTAGGGTTCTTACGTTCAGGATTGAGGCGCACGCGGCGTGCGCTGACCCCATGCACCGCGCTTCCGGGGTTATGCTGTGGTGCGGTGCGCATTCTCGACTACACTGGCGCTCTGCCCCGTTCTCACGGACACCGATTTCGTCATCAAACGCAGTAGCTCAATGCTCCACAACTTGAGGCACCGTGCTCCCGCCAGCGGTGCTCGTATTAAGTATTGTAGTGTGCTTCACAGTCCCGTGCTAGTTTTCACCTTCGAAATGAAGTCGCTAAAGTTGCCACGCTATTCGCCTTCTGGCGGATCCTTGGTGTGTTTTCGGAAAGCCACTGTTCTAATGTCATCAATCGCAGTCCTGCGCGCATTTTGCTGCCACAGATCGGTGCATGTTCCGGGGTGGCAGTCGAGCCCCGAACGCACTGTGGCACGCACTTTGGACTGATGAGGAGGTCTTGGCAGCCTCACGGATCCTAGTTTTGGGTATGTGCGGCTTTGACAGCTAGGTGCTTCTTCAATCTTGTTCACTGTTCTGGAATGTTGCAGGTGTGCATGGGTCTGCGCTGGCACAGAGATTTTGATTTCTCATGGTTTCGACAGGATGCAAATTCGGGCTGCCACAGTTCACGGCGTGACGGAACAAGTTCAACCGGTGCACAGGTGGCAACGACGGGGAAAATGACGATGCGCAGAGGGTTGGTTTGGTGACGGCCTCACACAAACACAGACGCAATCGTGAACTTCCGAGTGCATTCCAGACCTGCAAGGTCTTGCACAAGCTGGGTGAGTGGACATCCGCAGAGCAGCTTGACAAGGAAGCTGTGTAACCGCCAGCAGCTAGTATCAGCTTGGCGCATTGCTGACAGGAGCTTGATGAAACATTGCGTGTGTGTGTGGGGCAGCATGGACAGCCTTCCTCTGTGAGCACAAGTATGCTGTCTAGGAACTTTCCGGAAATAGCTGTGCTTCTTGCCGCTGCTGTTACAGGCCTTGAGCTTCCCATGGCACGAAGGAAAAGAGCATAGACTTAGCTGTGCTGAATGGTTGTGAGCTGAGCGTTCGCTGTCTTCATATTTCCACTCTGCCCACAGTGGCAGCGGAGCTGGTGAGTTACCAGCGCAGGCGAGATGGCCCGCGGACCGCCGGGCTCCTTTATGGATGTGTGGCGAGGAAGGGGCTCTCAGCCTGCGACTCCTGGCTTGCCTCCCGGGCCCTTGGCTTATGCCACTCTGGGGCCTCGAGGGCCAGCGGGAGTGAGACCTGAAGCCTACGCGGCACCGCAGAGCCCAATGACGCCTCCGGCAGCTTTCGCTCCACCGTTGCTCTCTACGACAGCTCCTCGACCGAGTTCTTCGAGCCTGGGAGCTGAGATGAGTTCAGCGCAGCCTGCGAGACCTTCTGGGGTTCCCGAAGGGGACATTGGAGTTGGCTTAGCAGCCAGGTTTGCTAATGAGATGGGAAGCGCCTCCTCCGAAGGAGCAGGCGCTCAAGGACCGCAAGTTCAAAGTGCCTTCGAGCTTCTGGGGCGGAAGCCCCCAGCAGCAAATGCCACGTCAAGCATGGACACCTCCGAGGCCATCGTCCGAGCCCTCACCATGGCGGTTTCAGGAGAACGGAAAGCCTTGCCAACTTGGGCAGGGAATGTTTCGACTTTGCGGGCTTGGTTGCGACAGCTTAGCTTCTGGGAACTAGACAACCAGACTCCCAAGCATCGTTGGGGCATCAAGCTGTACCAGGCTTTTGCGGAAGGCAGCGTGCCGCGCCGCATTGCGGAATCTCTGCCCATGGAGAAGATCATGTCCGAGCAGGGATACGGAATGCTGCTTTCAGCTGTCTTGCAGAAGTTTAAGCCCTACCTTGAAGCCGCCGGGCCAGCAGCTGTAGATGCCTTTTTTTACCAAGGTGAAAGGGCTCGAGCCGAGTCCTTTGCGAACTATATTTCGGCAAAGGAGATCTCCCGCCAGGAGGTGGAGAACATGACAGGTGAGAAGATCCCGGACAAGATCGCCGGGCGCATACTCCTCAAGCAGGCCAACCTCTCGGAGTCTCAGCGAGAAGCCATCGCGATAAAGTACAACGCCTTGCTCTCGTTTGAAGAAGTTGCGGTTGCTTTGCGGCCGCTGGACCGTCCAGAGGCGTTGATGAAACCGATGGCAGGGCACACCTCGACCTCTTTGGCCACCTCGACTCCATCGCACATGGACTGGCTCTACGAAGGCGAGGAGGCCACTAAGGACGAGGGATGGGCTGAAGATGACTGGGGCTACGAGCAGGACGAGGAGATGGCCGACGACGCTGCGGAGATCGACCACGAGGCAACAATGTTCTTCGAGCTAGACAGGTAGTACGACGAGGACGAGGCCCTGTACATTTGGGCCTACAATGATGCGTACCAGCAACTGGTGCAAGATGCTCAAGAAGGCCCTTCCTCGACGTCCACGGCCTTTCCTGCGTACCAAGATGTGCGAAAAGAACTTCAAGCACGGCGAAAAGGACGTCAGTTCTTTCGGCCAGACAAAGGCAAGGGCAAGGGCAAGGGACGCGGACGGTTTGGAGGAAAGGGCCGCGGCAAAGGTGGCTCTCGCCCTTCTGGCAAGGGCAAAGGCAAGTCCCGAAGCAAAGGATCTGCAGAGGATCTGATGGCTCGTACCCGCTGCTACTCTTGCGGCGAGCTGGGCCACTTCAGTCGAGACTGCCCAGCGGGCCCCGACGGCAGTCACCAGCCAACGAACTTCGTCGTCAGCCAAGGCCCCTCGCCAGGGGCCATCAACAGGGCCTTCATGACCGCCGGTCGTGGTGTGATCTCGATCTACGCAGGCGTCCGCACCTCGGCGGGCGAAGGCCTTGTGGACACCGCGGCAGAGGATGCCGTGATCGGAAGCCAGGCATTCGATCGGTTGTGTCAGACTCTGGCTTCCTTGGGGTTACGGCCGGTCAAGGTGAATGGGCCAGCTGCATTGGCGGCTCAGCCCAGGTCTCTTCGGTCTGGGATCGGGATCGCGCAAACAAACGGGTTGCTGAGGATGACTGTGGTCTCGGACGCAGATGGTTTCGAGACACCGCTCCTCATTCCGGTCAGCTTTCAGGAGCTGGTCGGCATGGTTATCGACCTGGACAAAGGTGAGGTGCGCACCCGTGCCGGCACTTCCACGGCTATGCATAGGCTGCCCACCGGACATCGCGCAGTTTCTGTTGTTGACTTCAAGGGTCGCTGGGCCCTTCCCCGGCAGCTCATGCGGTCAGGTCGCGACCCTTTTCAGATACCTCGAGGACTGCAGTCGCAGATTAAGCCCGGCCCCATTGGCCGACACCGTGGAGTGACGGTCTGGCTACGACAGTCGACGGGCGAGCTGGCTCATGTGAAAACCTTGGAGGGTGAGCGCCAGAGCATGGTTTTGCCTAGGGAGTGCTTTTCCGAACCCATGGTGCAGTCTTTGGAACCCTCTCGAGTGACTTTTCTTGATACCCAGCCTGGTTGCCACCCGTACGTGATCAACGACTCTTGGAATAACAGCCTGGGCTCCCGAACCCTCGATGAACCTTGGACAGGCACCGTTATTTTTCAGCAACACAGCCCGGCTTCTCAATTGTCTTCCCCGTCTACTGCCTCCACGCCGCCTCTCTCTACTACCCCCTCGCGCCAGGCGACCAGCAGCTCGGCGCTTTCATCGTCAGAGGTGCGCCAGTTCAGCCTGTCCGATGGTGAAACTCCTCAGGAAACGTCAGTGGCGTGGGATTTCGAGGGTGTTTTCTCTTCAGGTTTCGGGGAGGAGAGTGTGAACCAAGCTCTTCACCCTCGAATGCAGCAGTCCATGGATGTCTGGATGCAAGTGCGCAGCAAGGGACGTAAAGTGGTTGAGCAGTTGTCGCGAGCTGCAAGTGCGAACTTCTTCGTGAACGTGGTTCAAAGTCCGATTGCAAGTTCGCAACCCATGCTGGGACAGCTGTTTCGCTACTGCTTTGTGCGCCTTCGCAATGCAACGCAGGATCCAGGAGCTGGTCTACAAGGAGGAGTTCCAAGTGAAAGGCCCGGTGGAGAAACGGAGGAGAGGCCAGGAATGGTGTTGCCGATCGTGGGCCCGCCTTACAGGGTTGCTGGTTCGAATGATCATCACGACCCGGCAACAAATGGTGATCGACGAGGTGACCCGGGCCCCACCGCCTCCGACCAGTTCGGCTTCCTCCTCGACGGCACCAGTGAAGAACAAGGGCCAACGAAATCAACAACCGGTTCGCCAAGGTCTGGGTGCGCCCATGACCCGCAGCCAAGTGAAAAACACGTGGACGGCTCGGCCGGAGTCGTGCCCCTGAGGATGAGAGGAAACCAAGCTCAGTTCTGGTGGGTTTGCCTTCGTTGCGGTTCGCGCTGGGAAAGAACTTTGGTGGAGACGGTGGCCAGCAAGAATCCCCCTCCGGCACCGGCTCGGAGAACCTATGTGATTACCGAGCCCCCGAAGCTTCTTCCTCCTCCACGCTCCAAGCCAAGTCTGGGAACTCTGTCCCGCGAGCAGGCACAGAAGCCTATGAAGGTGACTACAACCAAACCTACCACGACCCCCAAGCAGTGCACGACTGAGGTCGACCTGGCGGAACAACGTGAAGGAGGTGATGCGCGACTACGAGACCGAGGACCACCTGACCAGACCTCAGGACCCGGAGTGTGCCTTCGACCAGCCAATGGAGGAGTTCTACGAGGACGACGAGAGAGCTCCAGGCAATGAGGGAGTTCCCGAGTTCGGTTCTCCCTCAGCAGTGGTGCCCTACCGCAATTCGAGAGTGAGAGACGTGGACAAGGTGGACGTCAGACAGATGACGAGCGGACGGGCACCCACCGAATGGGCCGACTACACGGAAAGGAGTCAAGGACCTATGAAGGAGGAGCCAAGCAGATCTACGTCAGCGACAAGACGCTCGAGGAGCCTGCCGTCCGGAGTGAGTCCAATACAGGAACCTTCTCGACGCAGGCAGGTGGCGATGTCGAGTCAAGGCCCGGAAGTGTATGCCCTCGACGAGGCGAGCGACTCCGACTTCAACAAGGACAAGACCCCGAGCTCCTTTTCCGTGGTGAGTGCGGCGACCCTCCTGGAGCGCGAGAGCGAGCAGTGAAGGGAAACCTTCCGAAGACAACGGCGCTAATGATGCTGGGCTCGGCTCCAGAAACTACGCGGCACTTCTTCGCAAAGCGAGGCTATGCGTCGACTTGCGGTCTAGCAATTCTTCTTTCGGTGGCAGATCAGATGCATCCTTTGGCGGCATCGTCAATTTCGAAGTTGCCATTTTGCCGGCTGGAGGCTGGCCAAGTACAAGGGGATGCAGCAGATCGACCACACAATTTTGTCCTTTTTCAGTTGCCAGAGACTTACGAGTACAATGGCTCTACGTGTAACGACCGTGCGTGCACTTTGCCCCGGTCAGAGAAAGAGTTTGTGGTTGCCAACTTGGAGAATTACCTCAACGCGGAAGATGCGGGGACCACGTCATCTACTCAACCTGAGCTACTACCAGCCTCAACCAAAAGCTACAGCGAGGTTACTCAGGTGACAA
The DNA here is from genome assembly GCA_905221635.1 of Symbiodinium sp. CCMP2456. Classification (NCBI taxonomy): domain Eukaryota; class Dinophyceae; order Suessiales; family Symbiodiniaceae; genus Symbiodinium; species Symbiodinium sp. CCMP2456. Next base: position 10,209 of record CAJNDV010000666.1, read on the forward strand.
GCCAGACAACAGGTCACCCAGCCAAATCAGCATCTACTACCAGTTCTCCACAACCACTCGAAAAGCAACGATCGGGACTTTCCTTAGTGAATCCTTCGATCAATCTTCACAGCACTCAAAGAAGCTCTTCAATGACTACCAGCAAACGAGGTGACCCAGCTAGTGCTCTAGCGACAAAGACCACAGGTCACCAGACCAAATCAGCCTCTACTACCACTCCACAACCAGTCGAAAAGCAACGATCGGGACCGTGGCGTGTTAAATCGATAGCCTTGGAGTCACCAGACGCTGGGTCAAGGACGCTAGTCGATGGTGGCATGCAGTACACTGGTGAGGTGGGCATGAGAGCGCTGAGTTTCATGATCGCATGGCATTTTCAGAATGTACACAACGGCAGAGATGCGTTGAAGCTGGTGACAGAGTCCCGACCAGCCTTCGTGGCAGTTCCAGTCAACGGCGCAAGTTTTTCCGCGGCAGTTGGCATGGCCAAGGTCCAAGATGTGAGTGGCCGAGTTTTCGCTCTCAGTTGTCCTGGTCGGTTTAAGCGAGGCCTCTTACGTCAATTACCACAAGCGACAGCAGTGCCGGTGCGGTTCAAGGATCCCGGCAAGGTGTGTTGGGTGGTCGTCAACGACAAAACTCTGGTGCGTCTCCTATCGAACGTCGGCTGGGCAAAGCTTGCGTGGCCGGAGACGGACGATGAGAGCCTTGATCGCACCGTTTTGGAGTACTTGCACGGCCTCTGCTACCCTCTCTCCTTCCAGGCCGAGTCCCCCTTTGGCAATCAGCCACTTTTGGCTGCGGCTGCTCAGCGTGCTCTCCCTGCTTTCGAGAGTCTTCTAACGGCGGTCCGCACCAATACGGCCTTCGTCACATCGTCGGCGCCTTCTTTTGGGGGAGGCAGGGCGGTGGCATCGTCTACTTCACAAAGTTTTGCACTTGTTCAAGAAGAAGAACCGAATCAAGAAGCAGAGCTGTTGGAAGAAGATGCCCGAATCGGACCACGGCCCGGAGACCCCGACGGTGACGAAGCTGTTCAAGAAGTTCGGCGAGGATTAAGGCCAGTTACCGAAGGAGACCAGGTGAAGCAAGCACTTAAATCCTGGGATGACTTTCGGAAACATGAGGAGAAGGGGAAGTTTTCGCTACACCCTCACTTGAGGCGAGAGATCTTCAAGGTCCATCGAAACCTCAATCACCCGGCCAAGGACGTCTTCCTCAGAGCACTACGACATGCTGGAGTTCGGCAAGACATTCTCGAATGGATCAAGGAGTTCTTCGCGTGCCCACTGTGTGAGGCATCGAGAAAGACACTACCTGCACGTCCGGCACACTTGGCAAAGACCCTCCAGTTCAATGCCATCATTGCCATGGATCTGTTCTACCTCAACTTGTTCGGAGAAGAAAAGGTGTTCCTGATCTGTGTGGATCATGGCTCGGGAATGATTCAGGCAGCAAGATGTGCCAACGCAAAATCGGCAACCGTGCGGGACGTCTTCGCCTCTCCCGAACTAGTGGTCTCAGACTTGGGCCCGGAGTTCTATGGCGAGCCCTTCCAGGAGTACCTCGCCTCGGCAGGAACGGCCATGCACTTTACGGACGCAATGAGTCCTTGGAAGAATGGCCGAGCGGAGAGAGCGGTACAGACAGTGAAGGCCAAGCTCAAAACTACGATTGCCGAGACTTCAGCGACCGCGGACGAGCTGGACCTTTGCTTAGCCCAGGTCATCGCCTCCTTTAACCAGATGTTCGATCGGTTCGGGTTCTCCCCGAACCAAAGGGTCTTTGGTCGATCAATTCGGCTACCGGGCTCCTTGTTGGCCGACGACCACCTGGACCCCGACCTGGTGATGGAAGCTGCAGGTGCAGAGATGAAGCGCACCTGGGATATTCGAGAGGCCGCTCAAGCAGCGTGGCTTAAGCGGTCAGATGAGGTGGCTGTTCAGCGAGCTAAGAAAGTAATGACTCGGCTATCGGATGAGAAGTCCGCTGCACTACGGCCAGGACAGTGGGTCTACGTGTGGCGAAGGACCGAGAACAAGTTCGGTTGGGTTGGCCCAGGCGCCCTGGTCGCTCCGTGCCCGGGGAATGGTTCCTGGTGGGTCAACATGAGAGGCAGGCTATGGAAAGTCAACTCAGAGCAGCTTAGGCCTGCTTCTTCAGAAGAGACCCTCGGAGCCAGCTTGGCCAAGGAGCTTCACCGGGATCTGGTCAAGCAGATCCGCGAGGGAAACCAACCGGGCTACCAGGACTTCACAGCAGACGGCGGTCCGGACGACTTCGATGACTACGAGCCGAGTGAACCAGAACTACCACGAGGAGGCGAACCAGAACAACCACAAGGAGTCGGACCAGAACAGCTTCACGGAGAGGATGGTACTGAGTCCATGGATGTGTCCACTGCCCTTGGCGAGGACTTCAGCGAGGCTCCCATTGCCTCAACGCAGGATCCCAGTCGCCGACAAAGTGTGCAATCAGCGGCTCCTTCAACTTTGGAAGCCCCCACGATGAACTCCCCTCGGATCATTCGAGTCGATGAGGGCAGCTCTGGGACAATGCACTTCGGTCCTATCCGAGATACCAGCAACACGGCGACCAGCAATCCCTACCTGGCCACCGCGGAGGAGGAGGTTCCCCCGTCTGAGCACATGGACGTCATGGACCTCGACGCCGAGGCCGGAGGGTTGCAGTGGAACTACTGGTCAACGGCCGGACCGAGATGGATACGACAGGCCACGAGTGGCCGGACCTTTCTCCAGGCTTCCAAGCCCCATGTAAAGTTCCAGGCGCTGGATGGAGAGGCGAGTTATTGCGGACGGGACCGTTGCATGTACGTCGCCAAAGCAAAGACGTCGTTCGGCCAAGTGGATTTCCGGTCCCTCGAGGAGAAGGAGAAGGCTGTGTTCCGAGCCAGCAGGGCCAAGGAGTTCCAGTCCCTCCTCGACAACAAGGCAGTAAGAGTGCTTTCGGTGGCAGAGTCGGAGAAGTTTAGGAGGGAGCATCCAGAACACATTCTGGAATCCAGATTCGTTGATCGGTATAAGCCCTTGGATGTGAACCAGAAAGACATCGACAAAGTGAAGAGGGCGGCGATCGAATCTGGACAACTAGCTCCTCTCGAACTTTCTGCGGACTTGTCGAGTCCGAAAAGTAGGTGGTGCGTCATAGGATGGAGGGATCCTCAGATACACCAGGTGGAGCGTAGTGCTCCGACTCCGTCAAGCAATGCGATCTACACCGTCTTACAACTCGCGTCATCCCGCAGATGGACAACATTTGTCCGAGACGTGAAAACTGCGTTTCTGCAGAGCCGGCCCACTGACCGTAAGAACCCCCTGGCATGCTCCCAACCACGTGACGAACCACTTCCAAATCTGGACCCGAGGCAATTGCTAGTACTGCTGACGGAAATCTACGGCCTGGTGAGCGGCCCCTCCTGGTGGCGCTCCACCTTTCTTCTGCGGACTACCAGGCTCGGCTACAAGGTTTGCCCCTTTGAACCGTGTGTGCTCACATTACCGGGGACCGAGCCAGCCTCAGCTACGCGAGGAGCCTTGGTGATAGAAGTGGACGACGTGGTTGAGTGTGGCGATGACCGTCATCGCGAATGCGTGTCCGAGCTGGAGAAGACGATCAAGTTCGGCAAGTCCATCAACGTGCAGGAGACAGAGACGATGTACGCGGGCCGGAGTCTGAAACAGTTGCCCGACTACTCCTTTGAGTTGCACATGGAGCAGTACGTGTACACCAGGCTGTCCCCGATCGTGCTCTCTCGCAAGGTGCTTAAGAAGGACGCGGCGTCGGTGGTGCTCAACGAGTCTGAGCAGACGCAGCTGAGGGGCGCCATCGCGGCGCTCTCCTGGGTGTCACGGGAGTGTCGACCGGATGCAGCAGCTGCATCCAGTGCGCTGGCCTCTTCTTTCCCGGACCCAACGGTGGAGACGCTGTATCAGGCCAATGACGTTATCCGACACCTCAAGCAGCACCCGGTGAAACTACGCATCCACGCCATTCCCGAGGCAGACGTCCGCAACATCCTCATCGCGGACTCGGCGTTTGACACGAGTGGCAAGGAAAGGTCCCAGCACGGCTTCCTTCTCGGCTTCACGGACAAGACGCTAAACGTGGGACATAGCGCTCCAGTGAGCCTCATTATGTGGCGGTCAAAGAGGTTGAGAAGGAAAGCCTCATCCTCCATGCTATGCGAGGCTCTGTCGATGTCTTCGGCAACCGCGGCTCTGGAGAAGCAAGATGCCTTGTGGGCCTCCCTTCGCGTTTCCAACTTCGACCTTCGAGAACGGCAACGCACCGACGAGGAGATCCTCGAGCTCCAAGGCAAGGCCACGGTCATCGCAGCCGAATCACCTTCGTACACCGACCCTCGCAGCATCGTGGTCATTGACGCGAAGTCTCTTTACGATCACCTTCTAGGCGATCAACCAGGTGAGTGCGGCCGCTGTAACCTCGAGGTGGCGGTGATCAAAGAGAGCATGACGTTGTGCTGTGGTCGAGTGCGTTGGGTTCCTCACAATTTGAACCCAAGTGATGCACTTACAAAGTTTCCAGGTGCACACGTAGAGGCGATGATTCGTTTGCTCCGGACTCATCGCTTTCGAATCAGCGATGAAGCGGAGACGCTTGCTCAAGGCAAGCAGAGCGCACAGCGCTTGAAGCAGGGTTTAGGCACTGACTTTTCCGGAAACCTTAATCTTTTCGGGGGCTGTGAGCACAAGTATGCTGTCTAGGAACTTTCCGGAAATAGCTGTGCTTCTTGCCGCTGCTGTTACAGGCCTTGAGCTTCCCATGGCACGAAGGAAAAGAGCATAGACTTAGCTGTGCTGAATGGTTGTGAGCTGAGCGTTCGCTGTCTTCATATTTCCACTCTGCCCACACCTCAATCGGTTTCCGCCCGAACAATACCATCCAACAACCCGGTGAGCAGAAACCCCCAGAAGAACTCCAGAACACTCGTTTCGTGGTCTCCGTTATTCCCTGTTGAGCTAGGACCGGAAATAATCAGTTTGCCAGGTGCTAGATATGCGCCAGATGTCGTGATATTGATTTCTTGCACTCCCGTGTTGGAAGAGTAATGAAGCATCATTCTTGTTGTTATCATCCTTGATTCGTTGTCGAATCGTTCTCCCTACTTTATTCAGATCGGAAACAAGAAGAAGAGAAAAAAATCCAAGAAGACCATGAAGTATTTATACTAATGACAAAACATCTGATGTTCGGGTTTTTTAAAATATTTATTCTAGGATATATACATATATATATATATAATATAAAGAGATGAGTTCTAAGGGGGAAACATAAACTCTTAATCTCCGTTGTTTTGGGGGGAGGGGGTCGTACCACCAAATTCTTGCGCAATTCAGTTTTTCGTACTGCGAAATATTCGGTCGATTGTATTCTATATTCCAGTTTGATTTCATTACGCCGCTCAATCAAGTATTAGATATCATCGACATTCAATGTTATAGTGAATAGTTAGCGTGTTTCTACACACTACGCATGTCGTGTGTCGTGTACTCTAGCATGATGGTAAAGCTCTTTGAGGACTTACCGTATGTGTCGCACGATCGCATGAACCGAGTAAATATCGTAGTTACAGACCGGAACGTGGAAATCTAAGTTGCCGTTGAGGGCGTGCGTGCCGCGGGGAGTGTCGCGGAGTGGTGGGCGAGGGTGTGAGTGTCGCGGAGTGGCCGGTGGGCGTGGGCGTGGAGTGGCGGGCGAGAGCGGGTCGGAGGGAGTGTCGTGGAGTGGGGCGATGGCATGTTGGGTCGTGCGGAGTGTTGTGCGAATTTGAGGGGAGTGTCGCGGAGTGGCTGGGGAGGTGCGAGTTGTGAAGAGTGTCGCGGAGTGATGGGCGAGAGATTGCGTGTCGTGGGTAGATTGGTGAGCGTGTCGCGGGTGAGTCGTGGTGAGTATCACGGAGTGATGGGCGAGGGCTTGCGTCGGGGGCGGGGGGTTTGCGTGTCGTAAGCGTGGCGGGCGAGAACTGGTCGGAGGGAGTGTCGCAGAGTGCGGTGAGGGCATATGTGACGTGGGGAGTTTGCCTATAGTGGGTCATGGCAATGTCTCGGCGATTAGCCAGCCCAAAATCTCTGCATGTTGCTAGAGCTAGAGTCGAGCCACATAGCTTATGACTCGCATTTAACTTGCCCTTCGATTGTGAAAATATAGGGACAGATAGTACCCAACTAGTTTAATCAGACCTCTGCAGTCGTAGGCACTATATGTAATCGGGGATATGCATAGATTTATACTTAGGACTTGTTTTTGAACCTGAGACCGAATCGGAGCAGATGCCTGAGAGTCGCCTTATCGCCTTACTAGCAGTAGTTGGCCGTTGTTCGTTCGCGTCGCACCGGCATGCCGACTTTGTTTCAAGAAGCGGTCAACCTGCAGCAGCCTCAGTATCGGGCGTCAGGAGATGTCAGGCAGCTCATGTCGTGGAAAAGCAATGATGATTTAAGAAGTCGTGTAGTGCCAGGAGAATTTAAACTTGGCACGGGCATGGCTGCACCTGCATCCTTTGATCATCCGCCGCCTTGCTACAGAGGCCCTCTGGCGCGTTGAGGATCAGCC
>CAJNDV010000667.1:0-10179 GCA_905221635.1 Symbiodinium sp. CCMP2456
TAAACCCTAAACCCTAAAGCTGAGGTCGGAACGAAACCAGAGTCTTTGGGAGCCGGTCGCCTGGGCGGCTTCGGGAGCGCAGGTGCCGGAGATTCAAAAAGCCCATCACCTACCCTAAGGCGGTTTAGGGTTTAGGGTTTAGGGTTTAGGGTTTAGGGTTTAGGGTTTAGGCCTTAATAATTATTAGACTAAGGTTTTGGGGGTTCCTTATTGTATTGTTTTTGTGATACCCCCAAACCCTATTCAAATTATCAGTTAAGGTCCTTATATCACGCGTCCTAGAAGGGTTCCTTAAAGGTGTCCTGGTCGGGGTTTCTTTTAAAGCGTTCCTTTTAAGGGGTTCTATAAGATTTCCTTTTAAGGGTTCCTTCAATGTAAGTGGCCCTATACCGGTTTTGGAATCAGCATACTTGTAGAATTCAAGAACTTTGCAGTTTTTCAGTGTATAGCATTGGAGTGGTTTTATACAGGCCTTCGATGTTAGTTCGGGCTTTGATGGTTCCCTAGACTGAAATGACGACTGTCCCTTCCTGAAGAGTGGGAAGTCGGCAGAGGAAAGAGCAGGCAAGCCATCGGGGAGGATCCTCTCGGAAGCCATAGCTCCCTAAACCCTAAACCCTAAACCCTAAACACAGTCACAGGACATCCCTGCATGTCGTGTTGCCTGTCAGGGTGTGTTGCTCCTCCTTGCGTCTGCCTCTGAAGGCCCTTCTATGAGGAATCGGGTCTCCGAGCCGAACCTATGTAGGGTTTCTAACTGCGGCATGGAGTTTTTGGTTTTGGGGTTCCGAGGTCCGAGCTTGCGGCTTAATATAGGGGCCTTTTTAATTGGAATAGGGTTTGGGGCTATATTCTACTACAGTTATAACAAGGAACCCCCGAAAGCCTATTCTAATTATCAAGGCCCATCCATGAGCGATTTAGGGTTCTGGGTTTTGGGGAGAACTGAGCCCACCGATGGCTCAACGAGCTTCTTCGCGCGGTACCTGTAGCAATGCAGTATATGGGTAGTTATCAAAATTAGGGTCCCTTTTGGGGGTACCCTAAATAGTAGGTGCCGTATTATCATAAGGACCCAAAAAGGGACCATAATTTTGACAACCACCCATATACTTCGGGTTTCAGGGGGCTCCTGTATTGTGACAAAAAATCGAAGCTAATTCCAGGTAGGTAGATGGAGCTTCCGGACTCTTAACCCTAAACCCGCCAAACCCTAAACCCCTAAACCCTAACCCCTAAACCCAAAACCCTAAACCCTCGACCCAGATTGCTCTCAAAACATCTCCAAGCACCTGGCGGAGGTGTCCTGCTGGCTGATCATGCTGAGCCTGCTGTTGCTGTGGGTTTAAGGCTTGCGTCGTCAGCGTTCGAGATCGTGCGAAGTTCAAAGTTCGAAGTCTATGAGCCCACATTGAATGGTTCACAGCTCATGAGTTTGAGTGGATGAGCTTCAGAGGATCCAGCGAACGCGGATCTCCGGTCGAATATCGCTGGCGTTAATGCCCCTAAACCCGCTGAATCGTTTCACCCACCGGCAGAGCTGAGAGTGCTCTCAGACGTTGCGCGTGGACCTCGAGCTCCTCCAAAACTTGACGTTCTTCTGGTTGGCCCTTAGGATTTTTTAGTTTTTTGGATTTCTGTGTGAACCATAATATGTAGGCTAAAAGTTTAACTTTTAGGAGGGGTTCAGAAGTCAGCCAACAAAATCTTACCAAGGGGATATATTCTTTGAAACCGTAAATTAGCGAGTCCTACGTAAGTCCTTCACCCACCCTCAAGTTCGCACCTTGAACTTAATGCTCAAGGCTTCAGAAGAAGCTGTAAACAAAAAGTACCGACAGCGCTCCGGCTTTAGGAGCACTACTCGGTGTAATTAGGGGCAGAGACTACCTGGAAGAGCACCCTAGGTTTAGGGTTTAGGGCTTAGGGTTTAGGGTTTAGGGGTTTAGGGTTTAGGGTTTAGGGGTTTAGGGTTAAGGGCTTGCAACAAGCCCGACAACCTACTCCTCGGTGCCTGAAAAATAGCACCCCTTAGGCTTTCCTGATACATGATCGCCCCAATCCATGTAAGTACCAGCCAAGACCCTGTGTTGCCTACTCAAGCTCCTAAGTCTCTGTAAAGGCCGCAACCTTCGTGTGAAGGTTGATCAAACTTCTGGGGCCTTTTGGGTATTGTAGTATATTCCTTATAGTTTTAAGGGGGCAAAAGGGCCCTTCATTGGATCAACCGCCATATCGAGGCCGTCTAGAGCCATTCCCCATCCCGCCTAAGGTTGACTCGGTGCTATCTAGCAGAATGCTGAGAGTTAAGGTTTTTAATGGTTTTTAAGAGGTGCATGTGCCCAAATGTTATATACTTTTTCCTTAAAGTAGTCCGTATTTCGGCGCTTTGGGGCCAAAGCATTTACTATATAAGTGGGTGAGGGCGAAGAACAGGGTTTCTCAGATTGCCGAAGCCTCCCCGAAGCAAATTTGTCGTGCACCCCAAGCCATGCATGTGCTTTGTTGCACCAGTTGTTATCTTGGGGTTTACGGCTTGGGGTTCACTGTTGAGTAATCATGTATGTTCTTACCTTAGTGTTGCTATTACTGTTATGCTGCGCTGCAGTTTGTTGAACAGTTAAGCATTTGACTCTCGGCCCTCAGAATCTAATGTATTCCCCCCCCCCTCCCAACGAAACAGATTGAACTCCAAATCCCACGCGTCGGATCACGAAGGAAAAAAACAGCAGTGGGCTCGAGACCCTGAAGCCTGTAAATGCTGAGACTTTAACGTCCAATGTCAGACCCCTGGAGGTGGAGATTCCTTGGCCCTCTAAACTCCAAGTGACGCACGCTTCAACCTCCACACCCTAGAAGATAATCACATTAATCCCTAAACCCTGAGCCCTAAACCCGAAACCCTATCTAATCGCCTTAAGCCCTACAGGTGGAGATCCTTGCCCTTCTGAACCAGCGCTGTACCGCTTGCGGGGCGCCGGCCGCGTTCCGCTGCCGACGCTGCAGTGCCGGGTGGGCGAGGGCTCTTGGGGTTTAGGGTTTGGGGGTTCGGGGATATAGGGTTTAGGGTTTGGGTGTTCGGGGATATAGGGCTTAGAGACTTAGGGTTCAGGGTTTAGGGGAGGGTTCTTTGGGTTTAAGGCTCGGTGGAAGTACCTTAGGGGGCTTTTCAGGGTTTCCTAAGGATGATACAAGGCTGTCGATAAGGGAGGCCGTTGATACGGGAGTGCTTGTGGGCTTTAGGGTTTAGCAGTCTTGAGGGCTTTGAGGTTTCAGGGCAGGGGTTGTTGGCGATACGGGCCTCGGGGTTGTGGCATGTAAGCTGGCACTTCAGGACTTAAGACTTCAGGGCTTTGATCTCAAGCCTTGAACCCAAAGTAGTTAATTACAGAATGCTAGGGGTCCATGTACTTTGGGCTGTAAGGCTTTACGATCAACGTATCTATATGGGAGTTTCCGAAAATAGGGGACCTTAATATAGTACCCTAAATAATAGGATCCTTATTATAAGGACCCCAAAATAAGGTACCCTAATTTTTGGAAACTCCCATATAAGTACTGTGCATAGGCACTCGGGGTGCTCAGTGCAGGAGAAGCCCTTAGCACGAAGCACTAACCCAGAGGGTCCATATATACTACCATTATGGAATTAAGTCCCAAAAGACCATTCATATGAGGGTTTTGGGGGCCTAATTCCATTATGGTAGTATATATGGACCCTTAGGGTAATCCGTTCCTTCAGGAACGCCTTTGGCTCACTCAGCTAGGAGCTTGCCTTGGGGCGACTGAGACCCGAAACCCTAAACCCTAATCTCTTGCAGCCGCGAAACCCTGATCCCCAAAACCCCAAGCCTGCAGGGTTTCTGTGTTGTTTATAAGAAAGGCGGTGGAATCTTGTGTGTGTGTTTCCAGCCCTGCCCTCTGCAACTGACCAGTCTGACAGCCAAACAGACCGTAATTTTCAGGTTTGGGTTTTTGGGTTCAGGGCAATATAGGCGTCAGAAGGATCAATAGATGATTCCCCGTAGTGGTTTCGATATAGATATACTCTCGTATAACCAGAAACCTTATTTCAATCAGAACTGTTTGAGACTGGTTTGGGGTTTAGGGTTTGTTAGTTTAAGGGTTCGGGGCTGAGGGGTTAGGGTGGTGTGCCTCGCAGGTCCGTGAACCCCTTCAGAGTTGAAACTTGCAGTGCACCTAGAGGGTCACACCCTACCCCCTGTTCAAGGGACCTATAGTTCTACGGTTAGGATTTGTTCTATTGAAGCGTAGCTACCCTTGTATGACTCATGACGCGAAAGGTATTGTGCGCTTCCATTATGGTCTCGTGCCACGTAGCTCACGTACCAAGGCCCTCGTGATCCGAAATTCGTTTGGTTTTGTCATGTGTGGCAGCCTCCATCATAACCCATCGATCATTCGGCAGGTATTGTGGGCCTGTTTGCCAGCGCGGGACGCTCAGTGATGCGCTCGCTTGCTTCCAGCTTGGGTCTTTCTGCAACGCCCATACAGATCTAGAGTCTATGCTTGAAAAATGCGAAGCAAGCAAGCTTTACAAAGGCCCCCTGCTTCCCTTGCAGCAATCCAGGTTTGCACCTGCTTGCTCTCGTCTTTACATGTGGGGCTCTATAATTAGTCCAAAAAATCCTCAGTGGCTGCATTGTAGAGAGTAGGGCTGCTACAAGAGGAATTCCTCTTATAGATAGGTACTCGGGACTTAGGGCCCTTAGTGGTCCAGGGACCTGATACTTTCGTAAGTGCTGCACTCTGACTGTTTTGGTGTTTAGGGTCACTTAAGGGCTTAGTGTAAGCCCGTAATTGCATCTATAGTCTCCACTGTTTAGGGTCAAGGGGTTTAGGGTCTATAGGGCCTATAGGGGTTTAGAGTTTACCGTCTCAGGGGTTTAGTGTCGAGGGGTTTAGGGTCTACAGGGTCTCAGGGGTGTAGGGTTGAGGGGTTTAGGGGTCTAGCGTTCATGCAGGGTTTCGAGTTAAATTTGGTCAAGCGGTAACCCTGAAGTGTTTAGGGACGAGGATTTGGGAGTTTGGGGTCTAGTGTAGGGTTTAGGGTTTGGGGGTTTGGGGTTTGGGGGTACTTTGGGTTTAGGATGTAGAGGGGGTGTAGGACTGAGGACGCCCCACGCCAAGAAAGGGAACGCGTCTCAGCCAATCGCAAGGCAAATCTCCCCATTCCCCAAAGGGTCTAAGTACCCATATAGTAGGCATTTTGGGCCCCAAAGTACCTACCATATAAGTACTTAGACCCTTTGGGTTCGCGATCAAGTCGATAAGCGCTAAGACACCCCAACCTGGATCCCCAAACCCTGAAACCCCTAAACCCTAAGCCCTGGCCCTAAACCCTAAACCCTAAACCCTAAACCCTAAACCCTAAACCCTAAACCCTGGCCCTAAACCCTAAACCCTAAATCCCCTATCCCTGAAACCCCGAACCGAAATCCTTCAATCCAAAGCTCCTCACCCCTCGAACCCAAAGCTAGCCAAAGGGTCTAAGTACTTCTATGATAGATACTTTGGTGCCCAACATAACTACTATATGGGTACTTAGACCCTTTGGGTAATCGCAGCTTCTCTTGCTGTTTCTTGGCCCCGACTCAGGAGGTTCCTAGCAGCCCAGTGGGTTACTGGCTGATAGGTACTATAAAAAGGCGTATAGATTTAAGGGTATAGTTGAGGAAGTGTAGTCTGCTATGGAGGTAAGTTGATTGGGCTGCTAGGGATCACTTCTAGATTGGTGCGTCCTACAAACCCCTAGGACGCATACTACATGTTTGCAGCACAGAGTTTGCTGCGTTCTACGGTCCGACAGCTGCTGCTTCAGGCCGCCTTCTGTCATGTATGCCTGGCGTTCGTCCTCGACGTGGGGGCACCACGATCTGGGATTCAGAGCACGTACGAGGCATTTAAGATCTTGAAGCTGAACACGCTTTGGAGTGGATTCTTTACAGACTTACGGTGGCCGTGGTGTGAATATCTCTTTGGCAATGCCTCTGGAGTCTCTGGCCCTCCGCCCATAGGTAATCTGACTGGATGGGAGGCAGCTTTGGACGAGCCCTTCCACTTGATATATGACGAGGTCTTGAAAGCAAAGCCGGACACGAAGTTCGTATCTTAGATAGCCAATGGGTCAAGTGTTTTGACATGTATATTCGGTCTATCCTAAAAGGATCTTAAAAAGTTTGGAACGTTTGTTGGGCCTGATTGTTGAAGACAAGAGGTATACACCACCAGCCACCCAGATGACTGGTACAATCAGTACCTGGAGTTCTTTGAGTCCTACGGAATCAACGACAATGTCACGATTTACGACCGTCGCAAGTACTATCCTGGCCATGACCATGGGATCAACAGGCCGCGGGATGCCAACAGTGCACAAAAACATGAGGTTTAGGGTTTAAGGTTTAGGAGGGTGTGTGTGTGTGTAACTTAGAGTTTAGGGGTTTAGGGTTTAGGGTTTAGGGTTTAGGGTTTTAGGGGGTTTGGGTTCAGGGTTCTGCCGGAGCCCGTGACACCACACAAGAAGATAGGGGGTCGTTGTTTTTTTTTTTTTTTCCGAGCTCTGCAACCGTAGACATCCCTTATCCCTACCAAAAGCCACGTGTCCGCGATACCCATGGGTAGGGCAAGAATGTTTTTGCTCTTTGCTCAGCTAAATGCTGTACATAGATGTATACCTTGTATGTATGTATATTATATATATATATCTATCTATCTATATATATATATATACATGTATAGAAACTTTGATGCGTGTGTATGTACATATACATGCATATACATATCTATATATATATATATGTAGATATATATATATATAGATATTATACATACATATGCCTCTCTGCAACTATATAATGTGTGTCTTTGGGGGGTCGCCACAGGGTTCTGATTGGTTCCATGAGGGCCTGTCTGCCTGTCTCTACTATGTCACTCACAGACAGTCCCGAAGGGTCCACGTCCCCAAGTAGGGTTTAGGGTTTAGGGTTTAGGGTTTAGGTCATGGAAGCAACCCGCAAAGGAACCTCTGTCAGAGGAACCCTAAACCCTAAACCCCTCTAAGGCTAAGGGATCTCCCGTAAACCCTAGATTAGGCCCTTGACCCTAGACCCTAAACCCCTCCAAGGGATCTCTAGCAGAAATCCCCGTCGGTTTGGTATCTTTCCTGTTTTCTGGGACCCTAAACCCTAACCCCCTTTTTCCGGAACCCTGAACCCTAAACCCTAAACCCAAAACCTTGAAAACCCAAAAGCCCTAAAGAGGCAGACGGCGCTACGTGGTCGATTGCATCAAACTCGCAGCCACTTCTTCCCTAAGCTTCCCGGGCATCCTCTTAAAGGCTCGGTTTCGGAACTTAGGGTTTAGGGGTGTAGGGTTTAGGGTTTTTAGGGTTTTAGGGGGAAGGGGGGTTTAGGGTTTAGGGTGTCTGAGAGGTTTCCTAACTGATTACAAGTGATGGTCTAGGTTGTCTTTAATTATTTTAGTTTGCAAGGTGTTATAGCCCACTTTTACCGTACTTGGTTGTTCAGAGTGCGTTTTTAATGGGGCCTTCGTTGTTTTGTTTATTGCTTTGTTGTTGTTTGTTTGATAGGGTTTACCCTCCAAAAACCCTCCAGTATTACCGAAATGGGCGCTGAACTGATGTGCTTACGGATTCTGTAAGGGTTCTACCAGGGTACGTAAGGTCTTACACGTTTTCTATTCAGGGTTCGAGGGCTCGGTTTTAGAATGCTTTAGAGGTTCTGTTGGGTTAGGCTTTGGCGTTTTGGGGGTTGGGCGTGTGTTGAGGGCTACGGCTTCTGAATGCCATGTTGTTGCGCGCATGATGTGACAGTATTGCCACCGCTACTAACCATGATAATGACAATGAACAACAGCATGAAGGATAGTGATAACACATGTGAGCCGTCATTTGTCGATTAGTAGATAAATCCTCGTTGTTGCACACGCTAAACCTTCGCATCGTCACCAGTCTGCAATTGTGTGGTTCCATACTGCCTCGCCAATGATCGCTTTGTGGTTTTGCGGCTGTGGTTGAAGGGTTTACGGTTTTGCTTCCTGCCTTGCAAAAACACCACAGAGCGATGATGGGAAAACACATAACATTAATTGCAAGGTCGTGTGAAGATGTCAATCTGAGCGCAGGCAAACGCAAACAACATTGCAAGCGACCCTGGCAGCCGCAACCTTTGCAGTAGGACACTGGTATGACACCCAAAGCCTTGAAATCACCCGAAAACAGCATCACAGGCACGCCAGGTGCACGGTGGGACTTGGATGAGCCGCGATTTATGTGTGAGGCTGCCCATTACTGGGGCTGTCGATTTTCAGACAGGGAGCTGGCACACAAGCCAGAAGTGCGGCAAAGATGCATCAACGGCTACCTCAACCATGAGAAAAGGGTGATCCGAACGATCCCGAAGGAACAACTGCTGATTTTCAACATATCCGATGGCACCTTGGCTGCCACTGGTGCGGTGCAGGGTTCATCGTGCTCATTGGTTCGATGTGTCTTGTTGAGGACAGGTTCGCTCATGCGGTTTGTTCGTCTTGATTTGTTGCAGTATTTTGGTCGTATGGCCACAATATGCCCAACACCTACGCCCTAAATCCTGAACCCAAACGCCTCGAGTTGCACAGGTCGCAAAATTAAGTCTAGCGTATGCATTGGAAGGATCCCGACAGTTTAGCATGAACACTTCGAGGGACTAGGGTTCAGTGTCCAGGGCTTTAGGGATTGGGTTTAGGGTTAGGGGTTTGGGATTTAGGGTTTTGGGTCTCTTACTTGTTGAGGCCCCCACATCTTAGTCGCTGGTAACCTTGAGCTTCTTGGGGCTTATGGAATGCTACCATAAAAGAATGTTGACTTCTTCTGGGCCAGGGTACTCAGCCCCTAGATTAACGAAACCATAAACGCAGAACACAGAAATATAGATAACAAATGTATGTGTGCATATATATACACATGCATACATATGTATAATTACAAAATAAGAGTGTATATATATATATAGACATACGCAAATCAAACTCTGTGTATGCATGTGTGTGTGTGTACATACACGTATGCATGCTTACCCTAAACCCTAAAACCCTAAACCCTAAACCCTAAACCCTAAACCCTAAACCCTAAACCCTAAACCAAACATGGGGCAGCAGTCGATGCCCAGGTTGGGCTCCACTCTGCGACTTTCTCGGCAAGCCGGTGCCGGATGCTGGTCCGAACTTTAGGGTTTAGGGTTTAGGGTTTAGGGTTTAGGGTTTAGGGTTTAGGGTAGGTGTTGGAGTTTGGGGCACCCAGGGATCACCTATTGAAGGCTGAACTCCTGTAGGGATATTATGTTAGCACCCTTTCCTTTAGGCGCTTGCTTCGGTTCCTGGTAACCTCGCGGTATGTTGAGCAAGTAGACTCAAGTAATATAGCGGCCTACATAATTACCAGTACTCTTTTGGGCGGGCTCCTTATTATGAGTATAATATATTATACCTCCAAGCCTTATTCAAATTATTAAGACCCCTACAATAGACTTCATGAATGGGTCTAGGCGGTCGCTCAAGGATTCGACAGGTTTTTCGACACCTGCGAAGGCCTTTCGCTGCTCTGTGCGGTTTAGCGCATAGGGTTTAGGGTTTAGGAGTCTTCTCTGAACCCTAGGCCTTATAAAGCCCAAACCCAAAACCCTAAACCCTAAACCCTAAACCCTAGGCCCTAAACCCCGAACCCAAAACCCTACCTGGGAACCCTGAAGGGGTCCATGTACCTGTCCACTAGAAGCTGTGGCCCCGACGCACCGATACAGGAACCCCTTCAAACACCATTGTCTATTGTCAGAGGAACCGGTAAAGGAGCCGCTTACCCTCAGGGTCCATATATACCACTATTATGGAATTAGGTCCCCAAAACCACATTATGAAAGGTCCTTTGGGACCTATAATCCATAATGCCATAATGGTATATGTATATATATATATATATGCATTATATATATATATATATGTATAATTATATATATATATATACACACATTATATATATATATATATACCTGCTAAGCCTGTGTGCCTGGAATAATGGTTGCATCTGGAAAAAGTGTAGGAATCACCAGCACCGATCGCATTATCTTGTTGCCCTCGTTTGAAATTGAGCAGCGAATGGGTTGA